>OMLP01014674.1:36392-70990 GCA_900302685.1 Spondyliosoma cantharus
CAGGGTGTGTGTGTGTGTGTGTGTGTGTGTGTGTGTGTGTGTGTGTGTGTGTACCTCCAGCGCAGAGAGCCGAGCAGCGTGACCAGGAGGTGAAGTGCCAGGCGAAGCCAGTCAGAGGATCCCTGTTCAGTGGGGGGTTGAAGCGATAGTGGATCCCTGGGTTCTCCTCCCTCACCAGCACCTGAGCACACATACAACCAAACATTTAACAGCAGACAATGATGAAACTGTTTTGGAAGAACTTTTCGAGGTTTCTTTCCATTCTCACCAGGACGATCAGGGTCATGTTTGTTGGCCCCAGAGCTTCCAGAGTTTCTGGTCCGTCAGTGGGTCGCCTGTAGTGGAAGGTGGTACCAGCAACATCGAACCTGCGCGGCGTGTCAATGGTCAGCTTCCCGTTGATGAAGTACTGATCCCCTTTACTCTTCAGCACTGAGGCCAGGAGAAGACGGAGAACAATGTAGAAAGGAGAGAGTGAAGTAAAACGAAGAAATAAATGCACCAATAATGAAACGTATCCGTAATTATATATGCATTTTCTTGTCGTATTGCTGAGAGTTACAGATGATAACACCAATATCCAATATCAAAGAGAGGAAAGGTAATGCATAAATAGAGATAGATAAAAGAAAAAGATAAATAAAGGACGATAAGAAGAAGAGGAATTAAGAACAGATTTTTAAAAAAGAGCAGTAAAAAGAACAAAAGATAATAAATTAAAAATAAACAAAAGCAGAAAAGGACGGTAAGAAAAAAGATTAACTAAAATTCTACAGAAAAAGACAAAGAATAGCCTTCTCTTTATTCACAATGTCTCATTTACGGTTAAAAACATTGTACACCAGACAGCTTTGGAGTTGGTTGATCCTCTTGATAATGATGTTATTATTAGCCAATTTACCTAGCCAGTTCAAACAGTATGACAATGAATTGAATTACCAAGATAGTTGAGGGAGATGTTGAGTTCTTGTATGTGGATGAACACTGATCCTTTGGGAATTCTGACCACCTCTTCGTAACCTGAGACACACACAGAGCCACACAAAGTTGAGAAATGAAAGCAAGGTGAAGGAGTTTTATTTACTGGGGGTCAGGAGGAGCGACGCACGAGTACCGTTTAGCTCTGTGGGACGCCGATGGACTAAGCAGAGGCTTCAGATTCCAGCTGCATTCCTGGGCAGCCGGCCACAGCTGCCCTGATCAGCTCTTTGCTAGAGAGCGAGAACTATGCCAAGAACTCTACTTTCTTCTTCTTCTCTCTACTCACTCCATCTGTTTTGGTCTCTTGTCCTCTTTCTTTTTTACGCTCATCTCACCTCCACCCGGCTTGCTCTGCTTTTCTCCAGCCAGCAGGCCGGCCACTGCAGCCCTGTAAATAACTTCAGCCTCCCTCGAGGAAGAAGGAATAAAAAATTGAGGAATGAAACAAATCCTTCCAGCGCTTTGACCACAAGAGGAAAGGAGAGGCTTGGCTCGTGACCTCTCCATGGAGCTCTGACTGACCCTGCTATGGTTTTCTAGATGGAGGCGTAGAAGATTAGAGGGACTGAGTTTGAGGTTTTTGGCCTCACAGACAGACACAGAGAGAGCAACAGTGAGAGAAAAGTGTGTTCTTCTGTTAACAATCGGGGACCTGTGTGGTAAACAGACAGCAGAGGAGCTGTAAACCCCCGGCCTTTGACACTTCAGTAACCCCTCACCGCCTACCAGAGCCACAGGTTGGACAGATGGAAAGAGACTTACGGGGACATTATTGCTTCTAGGCTGAGAGGACAGAGCATGAATCAAATTGCACAGCAACTTCACTTTTCTGGGATGTAAGGAACCCCCATTAGTCATTCATCTTTTGTTTTATCTTTTGTTTGTTGCTGTTTTACAGTTCAAATGGTTTAACTTTGTGCCAGACTACATTTAAATCACTTGAGTGGCGAGGAGAGACGTGGCTAATGGCTTTAGGAGTTGAGAGAAAGAAAAAGTTTGCTGTAGACATTGAGCCATTCTGCCAGTCTGCTGACAGGTTAAAGGCGCAAACCATTTGTTGTGTGGGTTTTTTTCTCCTCATCATAACTCAAAATACAAGCCTTTGCTTTTGCTCGAATGTTAACAATAGCTTTGAAGTACATCTACAGCTTACATTAGCTCCCGAAAACCAATATTCGTATTTAGAGGTCTGTTTCTGTTTACCGGCTTGTAGAAAAGTTGTATATTGAACCTTTAAACTGGCAATAGACAAGTTTTTTTTTCTTGAACTTTCATGAATCATTATAAAGTAATATTGTTTGTAAAATGTAATGGCTATAGAATAATACAACATCTGCATTTAGATTGGTTCCCAATAAATCTTACTTTCACTGTGCATTTTTTTTTCTGGAAAAATGAAGGCTCACTGACAATCCAGTCAGGTTTGAAGCCTGGCACCATTTCTCTCTGCTTTCACACTGCTCACTTTGACAATATTTTGTACTGTGTCATTGGTAGCTGCTATTCTGAAGAAAATGGGAAACAATTCAACTTTCTTTGGGACGAAGAAGAGGAAGAATCTTTATTTATCACATAAAATCATTCAATGTGCAATGCAGTGAAACTGGCTCACAGCATTTAACCCATACCAGACAAGCAATAGGCAGCCAACGTATGGTCCAACAGAATTAATATTTTGTTTTTTTATGGCTGGGTAAACCACACCACCCAGAGGAAACCCACGCAAGCACGGGGAGACCATCCAAACACAAGAAAAAGCCCTACTCCAGCTGCGATCTGAACCCAGGATGAGTGCTGACCACTGCGCCACCGTGCTGACAGCTGCGCCAACAATAATACTACTTGGAAACCCTAGGGGGGGAAAGTTGTCTGTTTCCGCTTTAACTATGTTGTTAAAACTCAAATGAACTCTTAACTTTAAGTATTGAGGAAATGTACATTACAGGTATAGCCAAAAGTATGTTGATGCGACTGTCTGCACACCTCGAACCCTGACTTCAAACCCATCTGATACCTTTGGGATGAATTGGAACAATGACTCAGAGCCAGGCCTTTATCACCTAACATAAATGTCTTCAAACTTGCCAAAGCTTTCCCAGAAGCCATTACAGCAACATATTCATACCCATGGTTTTGGAATGGTGTTCAACAATCACATATCAGCGTCCATAAACTTCTGTGGGTGTAGAGAAGATCTGTGCATTTACCAGCCGGAGGAAGCATTTTTGGAGTTTGACCCATACCAGGAAATAAAAGTCACTGTAGCTTTAGTAATAGCACTGGCAATTAAACAGAAACCCCTTCACTTTGCCATCGGCCTCACAAACAGATTTTCTAGGCCAACGATAATGTCAGATATTTTGAGGGTAGTTGAGACCTCAGCTGGGGTTGACAGACTGGCCTGGTCACTGTGGTGCAGAGCACGGCTGCCGATTGAGGGTGCGTCCCCTCTCAGGAATCCTGGAGGGGGGTGAGCGGTGTTGACAGTTGGGTGAGAAACTCTGAAGTTGGTGTTGTGGGGAGAAATGTCACCCAGAATAGATCCAAAAAGCGGCCGGACCTCAAGCCACACTGGGTGGACCTCGACTAAATCTGTCTGCCACGTGTTCCTGGGTGGCTGGTGGATAAATATATACATACAGTGTATGGTATGTATATGGACATATCTATTCGTGCTTCCTCATGATTTAAGAATATGTCAAGGTTTTTTTTTTGTCTTTTGATGTTGTGTATCGGTATGAAATATCGAGCTGACCTGAGTCACTGTTTTTTTTTTTTAATTTATATACTGTATGAGGTGCAATCCATATCTAAAAACATGTGACAGTTTTTCCATAGGTCCAAATTAGTGTCAAAGAACCTCCCCTGAGTACCCCCTTTCATTTGAGAATTTGTTGTAACAATGCTGGAATGAACCGCCTGGCAACTCAGTGGTTTAAATCATATCTCTCCACTGGGCATGTTACTGTTAAACTTGGTAGTTTCAGTTCCTTGTATACAAACATATTTTTGGTGTACCCCAGGGGTTAATTCTTGGCCCTATTCTGTTCTCTGTGTATATGCTTTCCCTTGGTAGTAGACTTGATATGTTGGTACACAATTACAATTACATATTTCTGTCAACCCTACAAAAAGTCTATATTGATGGATTGAAAAGTGAGATAAGCATAATTCACTTAAAAATGTTCCAGTACCATTTTTTCCTTCCCAATCCATACCAGTGCATGTTAAATAAAGACAAGAGATGAAGAAGATTTTTTTTCTCTTGCTCACCCTATATGGATGTGATATGATTGCTATCATTATTGTATGGCCTGGCTCAGGTAAAACCGTGCAGAGAATTATTATAGAATTAAATGTGTTCCCTCACTGTCTCAGAAAGTGCTCTTTTGCGTGATGTGTCTTCAAAGCACTTTGTAACTTTGTTTTGAAAAGTGCTTTATAAATAAAGTTTATTATTCAAAAGTTTACTATTATAAAGGTTTTATAAGGTTGCTGGTGTTGAAATTGGCAAATTACAGCCTCACATACTGAACATGTTGCCGTTGTACTAGTGGGGCTTATCCAGAGACAAATAGCTGACGTGTTCCATCCGTCTGACTCACATGCGATCAACCTCTTCTACGCCTCTCTAAAAACAGTAGCTGTTAGGGGCAGTTCAGCACAAATTCCTGTTTTACTTTTAGAAAAATTGATTTCCTGTGTAATGTTAAGGAAAACTAACGGAGCTAACCGTGAAGTAGAAAGGTCCTGTTTCTAAATTACAATCAAATCGGTGCAGAGATTCACGTACTCACAGGTACCGATACCTGCATTTTGGGCAGTATTGGCAGCATTTCTGATACTGTTTTCAGAATCGGAACAACTCTACATTCACTGCTATTGTTCATCGTTGACAGAGCCTTGAACAGTTGTTTTCAGCATTATTTTGTTGACAACTGATCAATTATAAATGATACAGGGGGAAAAACGTTGCACCGTCAGGTTTCTACAGAAGCCCAGAATGTACAAACAAAACACTGACTTAAAAGGGCCTTTCACATTTTTCTTGTTTTTAGAAGTCATTAAATCCTACGCAATGGACCTTTATTTCAGGAATTCATTGACATAATACAATATAATAATAACAGATCCGTCCCATGTGGTCAAGAACGAGACAAAATGATGGATAAGACTGATGACTGTTTCTGTCCATCATGCCAACTTTAAATCTGGGCTGCATCAACTCTCAACTGCTGTATAAACACATAATTTATCTCCATGCGTTCATCAGGAACACTCTGAAGTGGTGAAATAAATGATCGTCCTGCAGTGACATGGAGTTTTGTTGGCTTTAAGAAATAAATAACTGTAACTATATGCTGCTGTGAACAGAGTTTGCATGTGAACAGACGATTATATGATACATTTTGAATGTCTGGGATGTCCTAACTTACATTGCAAGGCAGCACTCCAAGATGCATAAACCATCCAGAGTATCACAATCTAAATGTTGCATGTGCAGAGTTTTGGAACAGAATGATTATGTTGCATAACTTCTCATGCTAAATGCCTCACGTTAACCTAATCTGATTCTCAGGAGACTGGAAGCTGTTCCAAATCCACATTAAGTCACTCTTCCCCCCTGCCAATAAAATCAGGACAGACTAAATCTATACGTGCAGAAACCTCTGAGGCAGCAGCTGAAGAAAAAGAAGAGATGACGAGTGCTGGAGTGTTTTAGGTGCGTACCTCCTTCGGGCAGAGAGTCATTGAAGAGCCCCTCCACGGACACACAGCTGCTCCCGTCGCCACCGCAGAGCCGGCATCGATCCTCGCGAACATCCGAGCCGAGGATACGATCGCAGCCTACGTGCTGCGAGAGGGGAGAAGCGAGTGAGCTGCAGGGTCAGTCAGGGTCATGGGTGAAGGGGCACAGTCAGTAAGTCGAGAGGTGTCAGAGGCCGGCTGAGGGATTACCTCTAATGTCTTCCAGACCACTTTTTCAAAACAGAGAAATATCAGATGGTAAGTCCAGATGTGTTTTTTTTGTGATCCAGAGCAGACATAATGCTCTTAGGTTGCTAAACTCATAGCTGTCGACATAAATAAGTCTCATGATGAGCGAAGCAGGTGGTTTCACTCAAATTCTTTTAACAGTGAACCAAACCTAAACACAAGTGTTGAGAATGAATGGCAACTGCGCTCGGTCTCATATATTCACATGACAGTTGCTTATTGTAGAGAGGGATAATGAGGCTTAAGTTTATTATTACTTTTACGGTGATTAGATTACAGTTCAGAACTAGATCCAGAGTTGAAACTGTGATTCACCCAATTGTTATCTGGTGGCTTTCTAATGTGGGTAGAGGGGATTTATTTCAGTTCAAAGTGATGGAGGCCTCTTGTGTGCACATGCAGACAGTGTCTTCCCAGAGCTCATTGGGATTGACAGCACAACACAGCAAGCACATAAAGCGTTTGCTGTGCTAAAATATCAGGAGAAGTGAAAGATGGCACACCGCAGATTAAAAATCATAAAAAAAAAAAACTTTGCGTGACACAACAGCAGATGTCAACAGAAAGGCTGAATCTGTTTTTTGGTATAAAGGGATGGGGATGACATCTTCTTCAATAGGGGAGAAGGATTAAACTGATTTGGATTTATAACTACTCCAAGAACAGGAGAGAGGAAACCAAGAGCCTCTGATATTATATGAAACAAGGGAAATATGTCGGCGAAAACTGAGATTATGGCAGTAAATATGCACCCAGAGATGCTGTGACCATAATTTTGAAAATGACAGACCACCTGCAAGAAAGGCTTAACTAACAACGACTTCCTGCACAACAAAAAAAAAGGCGAGGTTGTATCTGCCTCAACTTGAAAGCCAAACTTTCCTCTGATCCGTCTTCAACACTTCACAACTGAGGTGGATGAGCAGGTGAGATCCCTGTGAGAGGGCAGCCTTCACCTGCATTTACCTGGTCTATTAATTTCATGCAATAACAGGTGTTGGTTGGAGTTACCGAAGCTTTTGTGCCTCCTTTGACCCTCAGGCCGGATTTACTGAGTCGCTATTTGTGACTGTCAGTTTTGCGTGGAGAATTCACATCCTTTCTGTCAGAGCCATTTTTGTGTTGATTAACAATGTCAACATTTTCTAATTTATTAAGTTAATATAGACTTTTTTTCTTTTCACCTATGAATTGACACCTAATTAATGTGATTAATGACTGATGCTGCATTCATGTGCTCTTCAGATGGTCCCACTACCAGAGTTTGGAAGTCGTTCTCACGACTTTTGTGTGTTCATGTTGCATCAAGTCAGCAACATGAACGATGTTTTGCATGTTATCGTTCAGAGCGTTTAAACAGCACATTGACAGCTGTTTCCGGTATTTGAGGGACGAGGAAGAGCAAAGGAAATATGCATGTTGCCATCAACCCAATGTTTACTTTGGTCTTCCATGTTTCGGTGCCATATGACATCAATTGATCAACTCCCGGCCACACATTTTCTCGGAGAATTGTTTTTTTTCTGTTGACAACACCACCTGAACGCACTATGAGTCTCATTTATCTTTAGCAGATGTGTGTGTAAAAAGAGGCGGCGGTAACGTCTCTGACATCGTGCTCGATTGAGAAATGTTTTGTTTTTTCGTTTCGGAGCGAAAATAAATCATCTGACTGTTTAACGTTTGAGGCAAGAAGCAGAGCCCTGTTCAGATGGCACAGTTTAGACTTTCAGAGAACAAGCCACAACACTTCCAAAAGGAGGAATTAGAAACATACTAAGTTAGGATGTGCAAGAGCCACACAGAAGACTGTAGCGGGAAAACAAACATGCATAAGTGTCTGGATGTTGTGGTTTGTGTCTATCAGACTCCATCATCAACAATCTTTAAAATCAGAACAGGCTGCAGATAAACCTTAATACAATTCAAATGTGTGTCAGTCTGTATTTACTACAGCATCAACATGCATATCAACACCATTTACACCTACACCCACTCCATTTCTCTCTCTCTCTCTCTCGATCCATTAGATCCTGTGCCATGTGTGCTTTGTGTACATTTTGTGCATTTTTGATTTGTCTTCATTTTCATGTGTTTTCTTCTTCCTAATGTATCAACAATTAGATATATGCTAAAGATTATAATATCATGATGACCTTAGTGAACTCTCCGTCTCTGGTGAGGAGCATTTGGAGGCACAGTCCAGGAGCTGACTATGTAATGAGCTGCTGCCTCAGTAAATCACTCACTGAATACACTCAGATTGTGGCCGCAAACTCAATGAAAACCGCAGTGCACATTTGCACAATGCCATTTTCTTTGTATATCTGGCTCTCTATATTTTATCCATCAGATCCGGGAAAAGGGGGCTCTGGTAGACGTGCCGTTCGTCTGCATCGGTATGTTGTGTTCAAGTGGACCATCTGTTCCCAGGTTGTTTTTTTTTCTCCACCCTCTCCCCTGTTTCTCCCCTCTCCTTAATGCCCAAAACCCAGCTTTGGAACTGAAGCCAGCATGAAGCTGCAAACAAGAGATTTCTCCAAAGCTTTATTGTACACAAAATATATGAGAGGTAAGACGATCGAGCAGGAGGAGAGGGAGGAAGAAGCTCCGACTGGACTGTGGACAAAAAAGTTGCGAGAAAAATGAAGCGAAAGAGAAAAAAAAGGAGGGAGGTAGAGAGAAAAATGAGAGGAATGGATGCAGAGAGACAGAGAGGTAAAGAGAAAAAGAAAGAGAGAAATAAGAGGACCGCAGTGAATGAAAGCCTGCCTGCAGTGCAGACAGACTAACAGCTGAGCTGGAGGGTCACTGAGTGCGTCCAGAGCTGAGCTGAGCACAGTACAGGGAAAACAGAGGAGAGGTGGAGGAGCTGAGCCAGAGAGGGGATGTTGATAAACAAAATCCTCTTTTTGGATGAGTGTAGGGACTCCAGCCTCCCTCAGCGCCTCGGCCTACCTAACCACTGAGGCACTTAAAATAAAGCCCGATCGTGGGGGGTACGAGGCACGCGAGGGGGAGCAGAAGAATAAAATCTTTTGGCTCTCCGCAGGCAACCACAAAACAACAAGCTGGATATCCTGAAGTTAGAGGTTTTTGTTTTTTTTCCGTCCTCACATCTTCCCCTCCCCATCCAAAGCTTCTGGTTTCTTTTTGGAGAGGAGCTGCATCCAAAATAAACAAGAAGTGGAACTAACAACAGATTGGGAATCAATAGCAACCACATAAGCTGCATGCTGTTACCATTAGGGCTTTTTTGTGTGTCTAAAACCTCTCACAAATGAGCCATGCGGGTGTCAAAATGGGTTCCAGGGACCTGTTGGAGCTCCAGGTGGTCTCCACTTCAACAAAATGAGCAGCAGCTACACGTTTTGTTTTCATTAACAGCTGGGATTAAGAGAGAGCATCGGTAATGGGAATCTAAGATCGCTGCCAAAGTCAGGACCATTTTTCAGCGGAGCAGCTGATCGTGATGATCGTCAGCACTCGGTGCGTAAACCAGACAGTGGCAGCTGTCCAAACGTCTCGAGAGCGAGAATAAACAACGTTATTGGAGTTGAAGACAGTCTTGTGTTGATCCTCGATTCGACTGCTTCCGCTTGAATGTCTAATGGCTCGTATGGGTGCTTACAAACACACACACAGGACGGTCATCTCTCACCTTACACTCTCCGTTTACACATACGTCCAGAGAGTCGTCTCGGCAAGGAGTGCCGTCCACCACAGCGGGAGCACGCTCAGTGTAGAAGTTGTATCCTTCCGCCAGGCAGTTGAGAGAACAGGGCTTTACCCCACCTAGACACACACACACACACACACACACACACACACACACACACACACACACACATAAACAGATCTATCAATATTATAGCAAACAAATATGCACATATACAATGCAGGGGTAGACCAATTAATCATCTGACTGATTATCGGGCTGATATTCATCATCTCTTTTTTTTTTTTTTTTTTTTTTTTTTTATATACTATTTTAATCCCAAATTGGGAAATTCTTTTTTCCACTCACATTACACACAGGTGCACACACACACACACACATGCAGTGTAGAGGAGATGAGCGAAGGGGCTGCCACACACTTTTATCGGTATCGTAGATTTTTTTGTTAGATTGTCGATAAAATATAACAATTGAAAAATGTGCTACTTCGGCTCATGCGGCATCCTCTCACACAATGTCCCATATCCACAACACTATCATAAAGAGACATTCAAAAGACTCATTCTGTCCAAACAGTCGAAATGCAAAGATATATTTTAAGTTCCGGGGAATCAGCACCTCAAAGAACCTATCACATAGGCAGAAAAGCACAGAAAAGGCTCTTCTTCAAATTTAGGAGGATCAAATTTCAGTGTGAAGTTCTCAATTACTTTTACAGAGGAGCAACAGAAAGCATTTTGACTGGAAACATCAAACACTGGCAGGGTTCCTGCATCACCCAGGACAACAAGAAGGCTCTGCAGTGGGTGATTAAAAGTCACAGATTAAGTTGCGAAGTTTATCCTGCTGAGCAAAATGTACCATAAACTTATAAATGTATAAATCGTAAACTTGTGCTTGCCACAGGGCTTATTTTCTGCAGTGATCCAAAGTCCAGTCCTTTTTGTCAAACTTTTTTGGGAAAACTTACAGGTTAGCCTACGAAAATACATCATTCCTGCAGCATACAGACACAGACACACGCCACATCTCTCCACAACATTTAGGTCTCAGCTGCCAATTCATTTTCACGGCCTCTCGTGAAAAAGAAACGCTTTCACTGAGGGGGAATTGTTTTGTCTTTAAAGCAGAAAACATCAACATATCACAAAATAGTGCAAGTTGTTTCTTTTCCCTTGTCTGTATGTGAATATTTGGTCTTGAAGTAAAGTATGATTTGCACTTGCATATGACTGGACCCTTTTCAGCTTCAGCTTCATACACACACACACACACACACACACACACACACACACACACACAACTGCTAGAGGTCTCATCCAGCCAAGTGGTATATATCCTTCATTCATCTGTGCAGCTTGCCAACAGCTCCACTATTTGAGTGGCTGTTGACATCAGTCTGGGCCGTGTTTGTTTGTGCTGGCAGCGCTGCAGCAGGTACAGAGAGAGAGAGAGACAGACAGAGAGAGTGAAAGAGAGAGAGTATGTACTGGCACGGCATGCAGACGATAAAGTGGTCAGACCACGGAAAACTACAATTCCCATGGTGCCTAGCTTTGGCGGGGCAGTCGTGGATTGCAGCAGGTTGTGTGTGTGTGTATCATAGCTTGCAGGGTGTGAAGGTTGAATGTGAAGGCTGTTGGACAGAGAACAGCAATGTGGAGCAGCTTATACGGCAGACCTTTTTTAATGAACTGTCCTTGGCTGCCTGAGCTGAGAGAGAAAGGCTGCCTCTGTTCTCAGTGTCAGGACAAAAACGAAAGAGCGAAAGACTGGATAGAGGTGGACTGAATAAAAGAAGAGAAGGAGGCACTTTTACAGAGACCAGAGAAGACAGGACCAACAAAAAGAGCAAAACGAAGAAAAGGAAGCCCTGGTGTTCAAGAGTAAAAGTGAAAGGAGGAAAGCTGAGGAGAGAATATGAGGCGACTGAGAGGGCTGCAGAGGACAGCGAAGGGGCTGGGCGGTGTGATCTGGTCTTAACGCAGGGCAGAGTCTATGGCACTGGTCCTATTTTAACAGCTGCAAGGGATTTCCATTGTAAAATCAGCTGACTTGATGAAAGGACCACTTGTTGCCTGAAGTTAGAATTGGCTTGCCAGCCAATTTCTGTAAGCCATTATGTTTTTGGAGGGCTAGATTAAAGGCAGTTATGTCGTTGAAACTATTTATCTTTCACGTCCAGTGTAGTGCTCATCAGGAGCGAGGAATTCTCGCAAGGCATTGTGGGGCGCATGGCACTCTGTAGCCAGCATCTGTGGGCCAGACAGGAGGGAGTCTGCAGCTTCGATTCACTTTCTCCTGTCTCTCTCTCTCTACACACACAGACACACACACACACGCACACACGCACTACTCTCCGTCTACTGACTTCTGTTCATCTCCTGTCATCAATTCTTAGCTCAAATCTCTTCATCTTCACCTCTTCACCTGGTTACCTTTAATATTCTCTTCTTCCTTCTTAATATCTCTGATCAACCTTTATACCAGCCTCTGCCGTCCTCAAGGAAGTTCCGGTGGAACAGTAGCGATGTGCTAAATTATCACAGACACAAACAATGCTTAGGTTTGATTTGCTGCGGGTGTTTTATAGTTTTTTTTAGCACTGCAGGAGAGCTGATGGTCGGAAGGAGAGAGAATCCATGACTTGATGAGTTGAGGTAGTAGAGGTTGTTGTGGTGGACGACTGGTTCTTATGGTGGGTTCCATTGTACTCATACCTCCGAGACGGAAAAGCACGAGGCGAGATATTTTTGACCATGAATGGTGTTTGTTTGTGAAACGTGCAGTAAGTACAGCTTTGTAGTTTTCACTTTCATTCAGTTGCTCTGCGCTCAATAGAAGTCTTTGAGAGGTTGAGTTAGGAGCCGACTCCTCCTGTCGTTCTTTTAAGTGCCGTCAACTGTTAGTCGTTTGCCAACTTGCCATTCAAACACCCGTCTGCCGCGAGCGTCCATGTCGTTCCGAGCAAAAGCACTGGAATGCTTTTAGATTGGAAGTCGAAAATACAGATTCGGAAATTCCGCAAGACTTCTAACCTGCAATGGATCAGTAATTCTATAGATATTATGTTCATACTGACATGTTATCTCCGTGTAGTATTTTTGTAGCTTCTAACTGAATCTCTCTAGTTTCTCTCATCCTGCTCGTCCTTTCAAACATCTGCTGTGTTTTACTGTTTCATCATGTTCACTTTCAGCTTTTGGGAGTTACTGCTTGTGAAAATACAACGTTATAAAAACTTTTAGATGACTAAATAACAAGGGTTTTATTGTGAAGAAGTTATTGTAGCTGAATTAGAGGAGCCACTTTGCTAGCGGTGATTCCTCAATAGCACTGCAGGGATTGGGACAAGTGTGTCATTGGTTTAAGACACATCTCCAAGTAGGTAGCCTGGTTTTGGTGGAAATACAAATCCCAGCTGCACCCAACTGTCACACTGAGTTAAACCGTGTAGAGCCAGGCCGGCAGATGTAATGGACGACGCGATATACCACACATAGAGATCGGTTGTTCACTCACCCCCTCTGTATGGCCTCCAGGTGTAAAACTTCCCCCGGAAAGGAACGCTGTCAAAATCAGAGCACTGAATCTCCCGGAAATCCCGAGAACCTGCAGCGCACTCCTGTAACACACACACACACACACACACACACACACACACACACACACACACACACACACACACACATACATATGCATTACAAACATGTGCAAGCAGAACACCATTCAATGACAGCAAACAAAAACAATTAAATCAAGTAATATTCATGATTCTGTTCACATTAAATTAATCAATCATTGATCATGGCGACGATGATGAAAAGCAGTTGTACTCACATCAATATTGCAGGACCTGAAGCGCTTTCTCTCCCCCAGACAATACTTTCCACCAATGGTTGGCCTACGACCAGACACAAAGAGAATCCGCCAGTCAGTCACATCTGAGTACAATTTAACAAGATCTAACCTCCATCTCATCACCAGACAACACAGGCTCCTGATCACTGCTTCGCCTGCCTTCATCGGTGTGTTTTCAATCTCACTGTCTGTCTCTTTTATTGATTCATTGTCTTTTGCAGACCATCACGACAACACCTCTACATTCCAAAAAATAAAATAATAAAAAACCGAGAAGGAAGCCAGAGCCAGCCACCATCAAAATGCTGCCTCTGCTAAACTTTCAACAAATTTAAACAGAGCGGAGCCAAAGCAAGTATGCAAACGATGCAGAGAAATGATACAAAAGAACACTGTTAGCCCCAGATTTGGGTCAATTCATTCTCAGTTTAATCAAATCAAGATGAGGGATCTGGTGACTGCGATTCAAAAGCAGGTCTGCTATTCATTGGACGATGATTCAGACTCCAATCTGAATCATTTCAAACACGATAAAAACAGTGGCACTGCTGCCTGGAAATAAATCTCAGCCCTTCCTGCGTTGAGGTTGCATGTTCTTCCTGTGCTGACGTAAGAAAAAATCTCCAGTTTCCTCCAGGTAAAACCGATCAGCATATTTCTCAGGATATAACCATCTAATTTCATCTTTTCTGAGCAAATTCCAAATCTGATGCATTGGCCAATAACAGTGCTCTATTTCTTCTGTATGCAGTGCATCATGCAGAAACTACATTTTTTTTTCTTGATAGTGAAAATGTGTATAAACCAACATTCTTTTTAGGCTTTTAGTATTAACTCAAGTTGAATCCTTTGGGGCAACTCCGACCGTCAGACTTACACAGACTAAAAAGTGCTCGTTTTTTTGCCACTGACTGCAGGCTGAGGTTGTTATGCTCAGTGTCCGACAACCTTACAGAAACAATTCCTAGAGAGAGAGGCTTCATGAAAAGATCCTCTTTGTAACCAGAAACAGAAGCCGCGCTCAAGGAGAAGTCTCGCCCTGAAATCTCAGGAGTTTTCACAGTTGTTGCCTCATCTCGATTTTCTAAATCAGCTAAATATTCAGCCATCACTTTGTAAATAAATTCTTGCTGGAAGTTCCTTTATGTGAACTTTAAACTCCTCTGATCAACTCTGAATCACATTCCGTCCGTCATCTTCTGGCAACAACTCGCCTCTTAACGAGATTTGAGACTTCTCCTTGAGCAAGACTTTTGTGTCTGGTTACTAAAATGACCTTTTCATTTAACAAAAAGGCCTATCTCTGTAGAAATTGTTTCTATAATGGTGTCAGAAACAATCTCCGCCTGTCAGTGGCCAAAACAAACACACACACGTCGGAGTTGCCCCAAAGGATCACAGTGCAGCCTTTGTAGCTAAGGTGATCCACTTGACCGATTCCAAAACTTCTGGTAAGTATGAATGACTTCGACACCAAAACAAAATATTGGGCTGGTTATAGGTGAGAACCATACCTGGGGCTGTCACAGTGTCTGATAGAAGAGGAGACTCCTCCTCCACATGTCCTGCTGCACTCCTCCCAGGGCGACCACAGACCCCAACCCCCGTCCACGCCCTCCGGACGAGTCCCGTACGCCACACACACCCGCTTGTAGCACCACTGCAGCACGAACACGCATATATTTATAGACATGTTCAGATGCAAAGAATTCACACATAGACAATGACAGCAAAAGTTTCATCACAGCAACAAGAGTGAAGTGAAAGGAAGAGAATAGAACATTGTTATAATCTTGAGTAAAATACAGGACCAGCCAGGAATATAAGACATGCTGAAACCAAGAGAACATTTTTTTTTTCAATTTGTGTTTTTCAGGGTGATTTTCTTTCTGTTAAAAAGTTCGACTCTCCAAATATTTTTATTGGAAAACATTTTATCCAAACAAAACAACATCCAAGATGACTCAGCGTGAGCTCATGTGCTGCTCTCTCTCTCTCTCTCTTTTTTTTTTACTCTTGTAAGAAGCAGGAGAATCAGTCCCAGATGAACATGATCAGCCATATTTAGCCCCTCTTTTACAAAGTATAATGTGAGACAAATCTTAATTTCAGTATTTACCCCTTTCTCTATGGTGTTGGTCTGACAGATGGTTCCCTCTGCAGCGGGAATGCTGCTGGTGATGCAACGATTGCTCTTGCTCATGCACCAAAGTTCACTGCAGACTTCCTGTGTGCGTGAGTGAAAGAATGAAAACAAAGGGAGGATAGAAAAAAACAAGAGGAGAGGAACCAAGCAAAGAATCAGAGTTTCTATCTAAGCACATTATGAAGACACTGAAGCAGACACACTCTTGCTCACCCTCCTCTCTGCTCCTCTACAGCGATGCCTATAACACATGGGGGTTATGTTTTATTGTGTACATATGCTCCGACCACATAGTATTGATAATAAAGAGTCTGTAAAGCAGTCGTCTGTTCCAGATGTCCATTGGCTCTGTACCTGGCCCCATAAAAGTTGACCATGTGATAAAATGGATGCTATTCTGGGAAGGTTTTGCAAGACGTTTCCCGTTGCTGGAGAGAACCAGAGGAACACAAATCAGGTGCAAGCAGCAAGGTAAATAATGTAAATTGAGACCACACGCGAGGGGGGCTCTCTATCAAAACAAAACACAAGACATCTGCCAAGTGTTGAGTGGGGAGGGCTGGCAGGAGCAAGGGCCATCGAGAGTCGAGGTCACGCCCTTTTCGGTTCCCTCACAGGAAAAATTCTGAATTAATTTGTGTGGTAGTGAATGGAGAGAGACAAATCATTTTTGGATCGCATTTGAATTGTGTCATGAACTACACATATGATGTTTGTCAATTAAAAGATAATTTTCCAAGTCAGGAAAGTCTCAGTTTGTCATCAAACTACTGATATATAAGGCTGTGACAACACGTAAAATCGATCACCAAAACCTTAAACACTGTAGAGCTGGTCCTGTATATTAGCAGCTCACAGAACTGACGAACTACCCTTTCACATAACTGCAGATTTATGGTGATTTTCATCTTTTTTAGTACCTTTTCTGTGTGGAGTTGGCGGCCATGCTGGTGTTTGTGACGTGTGTTGAGCCCAACGATGTAGTTCTCTTAGCGTTCACCACAAAACTGACAAACATCATATGTGTAGTTCATGGCACAATTCAAATGGGATCAAACAAATGATTTATCTTTCTCATCATCTACACATCATTCATCACCACACATAGTTCTTTGAAATAAGGTCTCATGAGGTCCACCGGAAAGGACATGACTTCGGCTCTCTATAGGCACTGCAGCTGATCAGAGCCAGTCAGCTCTGGAGGAGAAAGCCTGCTGCAAAGCCAGACCTCCTGGAGGAATTAACATCTGGAGTCACATCTCATTCCGCTCTTCTCTGGAGTCATTAAAGCGAGGATTAAAATGAGGATTTATCTTCACTCCTGTTTAACAACCTGACTGCAGCATTATGACTATCTCAATATTGTTAAAAAAAAAAAACATTACACAAGCATTGATGAACAAAAGGAAGAGCAAGGTGAATAATTTATGTAAAGTGTGAGAACGTCGACAGAGCACTCACCGCGTATTTACATTGTCGAGATCTGACACCGTACTGGAAGCGGCACTGTTCGTCTGCGTCGTAAGCCTGACCCGGTGCTGTGGTGGGGTATACAAACTCCTGCTTTGGTGGGATGTTGTTCAGACAGGAGCCCATACCTGAGCTAAAGACACAGCAGAGAAAAGGCGTTAGCTTATATTAATGAATAAACAATAATTAGCATTGGTCGTTTGTTCTGAGAATATCCAATTTAATACAGTTATTTTTATTGAAACATCGGCTACAAAGTGGATTTGCTTGCTGTCATCTCTCTCACCATCATAAATGTTACTCTGACATCCAATTCTTTTTTCCTCAGACCTCTAATTTCCAAAATATTTGTGGTTTGCAGATATCTGATAGGCTGACTCACTCCAGGAAGCTGGTGATGTAATCCCGGCTACAGGCGGACCAGATGAACGGGTTTGTCTTCATGGTGATGTGGTCAGCCATCAGCTTGGCAGTCTCCTGGCTGCGGGGCCCGCAGGCGTTCCCCATACCGTCATGGTTCATCCCGAACCTAAAACCCATGATGACACAGTGACACTTTGAGGTCGTGTGGATTGGCAATAATCGCTACTGCAGGGACGAGGACAGTGGAAAAAAGATGGCTGTGGATAACTGAGTGGGATCGAAAGAACAGACGTGTTGTAAGGAAGTGGGGCCAGTCAGAGTCTTGTCGGAGAAAATAATTTAAATGATCAAACCACACAAAGGATGTATAACCCACCCTGAATCATCAACCTGCAGGAAATATAATTAATGTCATTAAAGTGGCAGATCAGCACAATATGAAAGAGTATAGTCCACTGCTGTGAATCTATGACTGGATGTTTAATCATTATCATGGAAGGAAAGAGGACAGTGGTCCACATTAAAACACAGCTTAAGTCCTGCTGTTTTCCTATTTGACATCAAATCAGAAACTAAATTCCACCTTTTAAACTGACTCAAATGTGAATATGTTTAAATAACACTATTTTAACGAACAGAAGTAAGGCTATGACACTGCATAAGATGAGGTTTACTTGAGAGCTGCAACGATTAGTCAATTACTTGAAAAGTGAATAGACAGACAATTATTGGCAACTATTATCATGAATCTGAGTATTTGCTATTTTATATCACTGTGAATGACATTTTACTGAGTTTTAGACAGTAGGTCAGATAAAACAAGACATTTATTGGTGTCAGCAAAAACTTTGAGAAAATGTTACTGATATTTTCACAATTGTTTGACATTTTACAGACTAAATCAAGTCCAATCGATCAAGAAATCGAGAAAAAATGGCAGATTAATAGTTGGTTAAAATATGAACCCAGATAGCACACGTGCGTCTTGTAGACGTCGGCCCGACAAATAGAAGATAAATTGGAAGGAAGTAGTTTGGGAAGCATTTGCTATTTGGGAAGCTGTGGGCGAGATGTCAACCATATGCCAACGTCTTTCTAATCAGCAAACACTCCCCACACTACGTCTCACCAACGTAACTCGCAACAACGTCTGCAAGGCGTATGTGCGCGGGAGTATTTGGGACTAATGAAATGCCCGTCAAGTTAACATTCTCATTCAATATGATAACACTGTCAAAACATTTTATTCAGATTATTGAGCAATCTTCCAGATAATCTTAGATTAATGGATTCATCGAGGTGTGTATAAAATATTGGAAAATATTAGGAAATGCTGGTATCAGTTTCAAAGTGCACAATCTAATGTTAAAATGTTTGTTTTTGTCCAACAGTCCTAATCCCAAAGATAGTCAATTTACTTCTCTATAGGAAAGAGAAAAGGATCACGTCCCCAACTTTTGAGAACCAGAAACCGTAGAATGTTTGGAAATCTTTTATAGAAACAAGAATGAATCACTTAACCGACAACTAAAACAGATTTTCACAATGGCCTATTCATTCCAAGTGTACACCACACACTGAAAAAAGTGCAATTTACTGTGTAAACCTACAGAATAGGAAACTATCAGACGGGGACTGAATCAACTGACAGAGACACTGAAATAACAGTGGTTATTGGTTATTTAAAGTGCTCCATCTTCAACACGACTCAGTAAAGGGATGCTCACAGTGCTTTGATCCATTTGGTGTTTCTTCCCAAGCATTCGTGACAGACAACAATAACACTCACAGTAGCCATGTTTGAATACAAATGTCCTGAAGTTTTTCATCCCTCAGCTGAATCATTACCGTTTTGATCCCTCGGTTCGTTTCATGTGGGTGCCCTCCACCGCAGAGAGGCCTGTTTTTAATCTGACGCTGCACTGTGATGTCAAAACAATTTATATGACAATTAAAAACAAATGTTGATTGTGTTGACGCACACGAAACAGAACATTTAATCAGTTCGCAGCGTCCAGTCGTCTTGGCTAGCGAGCCTTTGTGTCTGAGTACTTGAACGCTACCTGTGTTTATCATCAGGGAGGATCGACCATCTGTCTTCATACTTCTCAGGCTGTGTGTGGACACAATGCAATTGGACACTCAATTACTGCGAGCGAGAACGACACTCCGCAAAAATAAGCTAACTTGATGATTTTCTCAGGGAAAAAAAGAGAGATAAAACCCCTGTTGATTTACTGCAATTATGTCAGACGTAAAGCAAACAGGCAGATAAAATTACTTGTTACTAAGGGAGCAAATGAGTATAACATAGTTCTCGAGTCATCCAGGGCATCCAGATATGAAAAACAGAGGCACCTCCAGGTGCTGCACCAGCCACACATGTAACTGATTCAGCGTATAAACAGTGTGACGGAAAGAAAATATACAACTATTAACACGTTCTCCACCGATGGAAATGACTCATGGTGTTAGAGATCACATACACGCTCTCTGGAGATGTGGAGATGTGATCAGCGGAGGGAGGGATCATCTCGGACCAGACCGTAAGAACAGACACGTGAGGTAACCTCAGGGATTTTCTTTAGGGACATTTTGTGTTTTGGGATGGCTGAATAACGTATTTTGTCTAAGATGTTTTACAACACTTGGTCATGAACTTCTCCTCGACAGTCTACACTGGGGTTTTCTCTTGTGCAGTGAAATTTGCAAGTAAATATTTCTTTTCAAACTGATGCCACACGTAAGTATTTTTTGCAGTGAAAAATTGACATCAGTCAACCAACCAACCAACCACAAGTCATGGCACTGACGGACCTGTGGATAAAAACAATACTTTTACCTTACAGAATATTGCTGTTCTCCTTCGATCGACTAGTTTGTAACTTTGGTGTTTTGTACTCTGTCCCTGGGACAGTCAGCTGAGATGAATCCGGTGAATGCGACCTCAGTCTGTCAGCAAGCAGGTCAGCGCTGGATTTATCTATCTGGACATCAACATTGTACTCACTCATAGATACCAGCCACCTAAATATACCTGGTTGTTTCCAGATCCAAGCATTATTCACTAAGAAATGTATGTAAATGTCAAAAATCTCAAAATGTTAATGAAAGTGAGAAAAAATCCTGGATCCGTTGTTTTATCCAGATCTGCACCAAAAGTTTATAAGGTCTATTCTGACATCCAACTAACCAACAAAAACTGACACAGGTAGAAACATAACCTCCTTGGCAGAGGCAGTGGCAAGTTTATTGCGTGTGTGTGTTGGTGTGTGTGTGTGTGTGTGTGCACGTGTGTTTCACTCACGTGTGTCCTATCTCATGGGCGATAGTGAAGGCCGTTCCCAGGCCAATGTCCTCATTGATGCTGCAGCTCCTCTCTGGCTCACACATCCCTCCTACAGGAGCCAGACCTGTTAGTCACACACACATACACACATGTGTTATAGTGAGTATGTGTGTGCTGGACCTTCACAACAAAACAGTGTGGCAGCATTCTCCTTAATAACTGAAGTAGACAGGGACTTGTTTTAAAACGTAAAAACAACCAAAACATTTTCACCCCGGCTCCGTACACCTCGTCCTCTGTTTTTGCAAGCCCCAAGATCCCAAACTGATTTGAAAAGACACCATCTGAAATGGATGCACGAGCTTGACCGCACATCGAGAGTGAAAACAACGTCTTTTCAAATCAATTTGGCATCTCTGGGCTTCCTGAGACTTGGATTTCCCTGGACAAGCTATCTGGAGCCATTTTTGTTTTTAAGTTGTTTTTTTTTTTAGAACAGGCCTACTTCACTTGTTTAGGAGAATGCTGCAACACTGTTTTGCTGTGAAACTCCAGAAATCGGCACAGAGGTGAGTAGATAATAACTTTGAACTGAATAACTAAATATTTCCTTTTTGTACGTGGGTTTGTATTTAGTCGTGATGATTAAGGTCTGTGAGGGTTCACATAAGTATAGAAATACATATATGTGTTTGTGCGTGCGTTACCTAGGGTTTCACAGGGCTTGTTTTTTTGGATGCAGATGTCGTACCTGCAGATGGGAAGGAAAGTCAACCAGGCTGTTTCAAAATCATCCGATATGTAATGTCATCACACTTACACGTGCTAACAGATGACATGCAGTATATTCACAGATGGCGAATATACAGACAGATAGCAGACAGATATAGTTTTGGAAGAACAATAGCAGGAAATCACGGACGGTCACTGTGGTGTCATCTGTCTGGACAGCTTCCATCCTCTGCTTGATAAATCCTGTCGTAAAACCCAGAGTGCTCTCCCAAAGCCACCACCGAAACCACATCTCACAAACAGACATTTATCTATCTGTTCTTCTCTTACGACCCCTCTTACATAATTATATTCTGTTCGAAGGAATAGGAAAGTATTTGTGGCAGCTCTCGCCCGTCGACATCGCATTCAGATGCCTCTGACCAAACTATGGTTGTGTTGTTTGCTGTTGCATATTCCTCAATGAATAGCATCAGTGTTTTATCTGCTTTATATGCATCTTCCACTGTTGTCTCCATTTTCCTCCAGAAGTATATAGAAATGGCAGTTGAGAGAATGCATAGTTGCTATAGCTTCTGCTCTCTTTCTCATCCTCCCTCACCCTCCTCTCCCAATTTTATCTGAACTGCTTTCTCAAAAAAAAGAGTCGTCGTCTCTCGCTCCCTCCTCATATCTCTCTTCTACGTTTTCTCTCCAGATGCTGAGCTGGGCAGAGTGGCCCCAGCTATTGTCAGCCCAGACAGGACAAGATACAGCCCAACTCTCTTGGACTTGGCTTCATGAAAACCTATGAGGATATGGGCTCGGAATGTAAGAATTCAGCTCAGAGGAAACGCTGTTTTAACCCTTATGTGAACAGGGAAACAGACTACACAGATTTTTTTGCAGCACGGTGTTGAACATACATGTGAAACCATTACTTGCCTTTCACCCAATCACTCATATTTCTTTAGTCTGAATTACTGGTATTTAAAGATGAAGAAAGCAGAACAAAGTTACAATCTTTATCGTTTAATCCTTGTGTGAACGGTTCGGCTTTCTTACCTGGTGATAAGCACAGCAGTGTCGTGGTGAGCGATCCCATTGTCTGGTATGGCGTTACCGTAGCTGCTCCGGTGCTGGATGGTTTTCTGCCACTTACAGAAGCTGTCTAAAGACTTCCCTGCATGGTGGTTGATCTCTAATGTTGGCTGGATGAGAAACCAGAGAGGACATACAGGGTCAAAGGCACATTTGGAAAATAGATGTATGATTTAAAATCTAAAATTCCAGCAATTTCTTATTTTTGCAAAGCGAACTGATTTACAGGTCCAGTGTGTATGATTAAGTGGCATCCAGCAGTGAGGCTGAAGATGCATACAACTTAACAACACTTGTCTCACCTTCACCTATGGTGGTTACTAAAAAAGCAAAAGGCCCTCTCTAGTTTAGTCTCTCTAGTGTTTGTTACTACAGCCAAGGATGCTATGTTTTCACTCCTGTCCATTTGTTGGTCAGTTGGTTGGTTGGCTTGTCAGCAGGATTACACATCATCTACTGAACGGATTTCCATGAAACTTGGATGGAGGAATGGTCTCTGCCAAGAATAGACCTGATCTGGAAAAAGGGACGGATCCAGGATTCTTTCTCACTTTCTGTAACATTGCAAGATAGGGCGTAACTTTTAGGTAGCTGATAACTATGAATAAGCACAAAGGGGGGCTGTTGGGCGGATGTATGCTATTCTATTTTTGTCTGTTCTGGGCTATTCATGGTGCAACATGGCAAACTCTGTTAAAGAGGGCTCCCTGTGTAGATTAAGCCGCCGGGAAGACCACCAGGCTTTGTAGCCAGTTTACGTAGTGGCCAAACCATGTAATTACAACGTCACGTGATGCAATGCGTACCAAAATAACTTTTCCCCTGAGCTAACATAGTGAAGTGAAATATTAGTGAAAATTCTTTCGAGCATAACAACCCCGTGGAATGATTATTAATATTAGGTCCAATTTTTGCCCTTAAATCCCCCTAAATCCTACACACTGGACCTTTATTATCATAAGGTTACTCCAGTGTCAACAAAGGGGACATTTCAACAATCAGGTGATAGGCCTGACAATGCTGTGATAAGACAGACCCAGTCTTCCTGTATTGCAGCATTTCAGGCTTGTTTTCCACCTTAGTATGTTATTCTTTTTCTCCTGTGAAAACCACAGATCTCCAAAGAGTAAACATATTTTAAAGTGAAGGAAAAAGCGCTGTTTTCATCTTTGTGACTCATATTTTCTTCAGATAATCTAAAGATGTGTGAATTAGTAAAAAAAGCAGGATTATTTTAGCGGTTTATCTAATCCATAAAAAAAGCTACATGGAGCTACATGGTTTACACTGGACAGCACCTTCATTAGGTTGTAAATAATGGTGAGGCAGGATTACAGCGAAGGTGCTTTCTAGTATTATGTGAGTGCAGAGAGGAGAAGGAGAGGAGGGAGTGCTCTGCTGCTGGCCACAGCTGGCGAGAACTCGTAACCCAGGAATGCATGTGGTGACATAACTAGTAATTGTCTCATCCCACAGTCCCTCGTTTCTGGGCCCACTGCTGGCCTGATTTTATTTTCCAGGGGCAGCTTGCCGTTTTCAGACCTGGAAACCGGCAGGAGAGCCACTCGCCGAGACTACTCTCAATCCTGTCCCGACCTCAACCTCAACAGTCCGTGGAGAAAGAATAACAACACTAATACTGCCCGCCGCTAATGATCCTAACATTTACCTCTCTACTCTGTCAGATGACAAACACATCCGAGCGGTTAATTATGGAGCTAATTTTGAAGTAGTATGAATAGTATGAATCATAAATGTTCCCTAATTGGACAGCTATGGAGGAAACCTCAAAGCCACACTGTGATGCCCCTTTAATTCAGTATGATTCATTTGTCAGATTGCTAGAAGGTCAGCGATGGAGCTGGCTGTACCGTCTCAACCCATGCTGTTAATGGCAGCCTAATAAAGTCAGTTACTGGGCAGTCAGATGGCCCAGTCATCTCCTGTGCTATGCTGGTAAGGTCATGCACTTTTTTATGAGCTGAACCCCTGCGTTGTGGTCAGGTGGGCATTCAAACTCAGCGCCCTCTCTACCCTCCGTTCACTCACTCATGGTATATCATACAACAAGAGTCTGCAGCCATGCTAACAGCTTTGTGAGGCCGTACGAAGCAGTGCTTGTGCCTTCCATTTGAACTGGGAAATTGGAATTTCTGAGATCCCAGTCGGAAATTTCACCTGGAACACTTCCTAAAGCGGGACTTCTGACCTGTGACGTTTGAATAACATGACTAATGCTGTATTACTGTATTATTACTTCATCATTTTAGCCTATTAGACATATGTGTCAAATTGAAACAAGGTATTTCTGAGATTTCATGCTCACAAGAATGGGACACCACAAGGTCACATCGACATAAACAGGCATGATGCCACCATAGTATTGCGGCACACAGATTTAGACGCTGACGTTTTTTGCATCAGTCTCCGAATCTAACTTCAAGCTTGTCTACACCCTGGATGTGAGTCATAGCAACGATCAGAGAGGTCGCTGTTCACCACATGACCCAATGGGACAGTCACAAAGCAGCTCCGTCCGACAGGTACAACAAACCCCCTCATATCCTGCCTTTCCCACCTTTCGCTGCCCATCTCCCTCTTCCTCGACTTCTTATAAGCGCTCGTCTCTTTCATCACAGGCTAGACCCACTTACATGCTCGCGGGAGCGGCGGAAGAAAAGACACTTAAGCCAATTGACTTGACCCAAACAAGGAGCTCATAGATGCTGCGCAACACATGAGAGTGGCTGTCAAAGTTTATTTACCTGGTCTTCCATGAGCAGGATGAGCCGCGTCACCACAATGTTGACTGCATTCCCCAGGCTAGAATCCTGGAACAGTTTGGCAACCTGACCTCCAGGGAAACAAGAAAAGACCAGTCTTAAAAACAGCTGACACACCAGTGGAGCACATTACACTAGAGCTGAGACTCCACTAGAAATGGACACAGGAGAAAACTCTCATAAATTAAAATTTGTAATGGCAGGAAAAGCTCACACTTCATCTACTAAGTTGACTAGTCTGACGGTATGCAAAGAGTGGTAAAGTCAGTGCTGATTATTAAAGGGTTAAAGGACCAACAGTAAAAAAAAAAAAAAAAGACCACAGTTAAAACCACTACCAGCACTAAAGCTGCACTCAGACACTTGTCATTACAGGTGTCTGGTGTAATTTGGCCCACGTTGCTCTACACCACGAAACAGACGCCGCTGGTTTGTGTGATTCTGTAACACTCCGGATGTAGCCTGCTTTGTAACAATAGCAGCTGACCAACCCTTCATTAAATACATTCCTGACACGTGTGTGTATAGGTTTAAAGTGATTAACTGTGTGTGAAGTGATCCCCAGTGACAGAAACAGAACAGATGATGACATACAACCTAAGACCATCTGACTGAAACATGTGGCCAGCCCTCGGGGGAAATCAAAACAGGTCTACACATTTGTTTTCTTTCTGTCTCTAAGCATGTTTTAAACTACTATTTCAAACTAATTTGGTTTTTTTGACACATTTTTGTATAAACAAGCTTGTGAGAAACTAATCTTTGATGTCAGAGAAGTACTGAAACTAATTACTGTCACTGTAGACGTGATTCGCTGTTGGATTGCTGCTAAAAGCTTAGGAAAGAAAAGCCAAACAATACAAAAACAAAAGATCATCTTAATCATATCTCTCAGTTTGTCTTCGTTTTAAACTTGGCTGAAGCGTTTAATGACTCCACCACACATGATAAATCTCCGTGTTTCTTACATCTAGAATAATGCCAAAGGAAGGTGGTTTCGCACATTGTGCACATGCATCTTTTGTGTTGTGAAACTTACAATATTCATGACAGCCAGGATGTACTGCTCGATGTCTCTGCGACCATGGTAACCCACCATCATCTTGTCTGCCACCACCAGCGTCTCCACGTAGCGCTCCCTGCTGACTGAGCGCTTCAGAGGCAGCTGGCCGCGACCGACGTGATGAGGTGGCGTCTTCAGAGTTCGCTGCCACCATGAAGCACCTTTCATTGGCTTCTCGTCTGAGGAAGGTCGCACACGTTTACGTTTCAGGAGAAAGAGGAAACCCACAAAAGCACAGCAGCAATCGCTCACTGTGCATTTTTTATTTGTCGTAACTGGCCGAGAGGTCATCGATGATCGTCTGAAACACCTTCCCAAAACAGGGCGTTGACTAAACACACCTTTCATGAATACAGAGCAGCATAAGCTTTATGAAGTGAGATGTTTTTTGAAACATGAATCTGTCAAAAGATGCTTTTCTGAACATACTTTTGCTTTTTCAGCAACGCCCTGTAACACAGACTCAGTCACACCCAATCACAACTGGGAACTTAGGCACAACCACAATCTTCTGCTGCTGGCTGCTAATCAACCTGGGGTAGTTTACTCCTCCAGTCTGGACCAAACTGCTGCTACTAAAAAGACGAGAATATCTCTCCTCTCACCAATGACTCCGCAGGATTGGCCCTTGTATTGATGGCGGAGCGATGACCGCTTGTAAACCACATGGGGGCGCCCCTCTGCTCTCTCCCCCCTCTCTGTCCTGGTCTGGTTATCTGGTGAGACAAGGGGTTCAATCAGGTACTCCTCTCCCCCTGCAACAATCACCCCCTGCTGCAGAGAGACAGATGTGTAGAATAGAACAGAATAGAATAACAGGAATCATTGCTTTCAAGATACAAAAGTCACAAACTGATAGTCTGAATTTTTTACCAAAACATGTTAATAAATCAAAGAACACAGCCCATAACACAGATAAACTCGAATGTTCCATCACTGATACAACTAAAATCATGTATTCTCTATGTATTGACAGAGAGGAATGACAACAGAGTAGGTAGGGTAAGTTAATGTCAGGAAGGAGTGAATCAGAGGCCCTCTGAGGGATCCCGATGCTAATGGGTCAGAACACTGACAGCTGGAGAGGAGGGGGCTTCAAAACAACCTCCGAGCTTCAACTGAAGCACATTTTGAGCTCAGAGTTTTGTCTTGTGTCAGTTTGTGCTTCATTTATGATCACAGTCCATGTAGTTTAGTTACCTCTCAGCATTGATCAGAGAGCTTCACATCTGGAGAATTCACTGCCCACGTTTAAAGGTGCACTATGTAATACTGAGGAATACATTTTAGTCAGAAGAGAAAGATCTTCATTGAAAGATATTTATGCCTAAAAAAAACTCATGACTGCATAACTTGAATAAAACCTTAAAGGACAACACAGTTTCATACTGTTTCACGTGGTTTATATTTGGCGGACCCTGCCACCTTTCTAGCTACAAACAGTTCCTCTGAGAACAGCTTGTTTATTCAGTTATGGAAAAGATAAATATTTCTGAGTTGGTTTCATTACCTCATTAATATTAAATGAAATATTAAATATTAGAAGAGTTTGAATTTCTTCTCCAAAACTACATAACGCCCCTTTGATGTGTCTAAAGCCACAGTGAAATTCGAGACAAAAGTTTTTGTTCCACAACGGTCATTGACTTTAAATTGTGGTTGTAATACTATATAACACAAGCTCTTAGAAAAGAAATACACAATGACGCAGTAGAGGATGAGTTCACCCGAAAATGAAAATTCAGCTATTATCTACTCACCCTCATGCTGATGGATAGTCTGGTGAAGTTTCGTCATCTACAAAACATTTCTGGAGCTTCAAAACAAGGTTGCAGCCCTCTCCTCAACAACTGACGTAGTGGGGACTTGCTTTAAAATGTAAAGAAACAACCAAAAGCCCAAAATGATTAAAAAACATGTTATTTACATCCTCCATAAAGCTTGAGCACCCACTGCAACAAGTCCCCGTCTACTTCAGTTGTTTTATATGGAGAATGCTGCAATGCTGTGAAGCTGTGAAGCTCCAGAAAAGTTTTGTGAACAACAAAACTTCACCTGACTTTCCATCGGCATTTTTGGGTGAACTTAACCTTTAATATTACAATCTTGCAGCTGTGCTCCTCCAGCTTGAAGTAAAGAAAAGACACCCCATCAAATAACAGAGAGAGAAGAACTTATAACTGTAATATCAAGACATGTAAAAAAGTGTAATGCACTGACAAATATTACACTGTTAGACAGTAAGATAAAACATTTATATTTTCTCTTAGAATTGCTTAAAATTCCTCCCATTTACAGCAGCAGTTGTAATTATATTTCAGGTTACATTTGCTGACATTCATCACAATATTAGCAGTTGTAAAACCCTTAATGAGAAATAATAGATTCAGCTCTATGGCATTAACATCAGCATTAGGCTACAATAACATGCCACATGTCGCCATCAGAACTATGTCAGATGGGGCTACATGATATGCTAAAACAAGTCATAATGCGATTATTCTGACAGATAATTTGATTGTAAAACGATTCATGATTCATGGGAATGATCATTTCTGCATCACAACATTTGATGGGAGCCAAACAAACACAATTCTACCTTAACAAAAAATGTCATCTTCTTGTGAGCTGGATTATAATTCAATTAATTGAGCAGCCCTAATCTCAGCCTATCTAACAACTGGTCAGTGAAGAAAATGAAGCTCATTTTATAATTTGAGATACTTTTATATCAGAGCTGCAAGCACAACATTATCGTCCCCGCTCTGCGCTCAGACTGTCCCACTGTCCCCCTTACAGGGGTTCTCTGTTGCCAACTGTCGGCCCATCAGAGAAAAGGATCAGGACCCCATAGACAAACACACGTGAGAGCATGAAAGAGTGAATGGGAGCGAGAAAAATGAGAGAGTGAGACAGAGAGCGATACACTAACACTTCCTTTGATTCTGCTCAGATGTGTTGGCAGCGGCCAGAGCGAGTGTCTCCCCTCGGCTCACTGCGGCAGCTTTCAAAGTGCCTTTAATCTCATAATAAAGTTAGTGATGCTCCCCTGGACACACAGCCCGCTCGCTGGTGAATGTGCTCATGCTGGTCTGACCAACAGTAATTACGTGTGCAGCTTATTAACGCTTTGTGAACACATCTAATCCTCAGCTGTGTAAACAACTGTTATTGTGGAGCCTGCTGTTTGTAGTGAGAGGATACACATACACAGTGCTGTGAATGCAGCGAAATGATTTCAGCCAACGAAGTGATGCATCACAATTAAGTGATCCAGGCATTCAGAGACGAACTAACTTTGATCTCTTCACAAGCAGATGACTTCATGAGAATGGGCAATAAATTAAAAGGAATTACTTTACTAATTGGTAAACAAGACCACTGGGGAAAGCTGTCGAAATGTCCACATGATTAAAGATTATTTAAAGGTTCAGTTAGTTTTTCTCGGCTTCCCATAACTCGCCCTGACGTCCACACTTCCAGTTAATAATCTCCCAGTAAACGGCACCAAGAGGGCATGCCAGAACTTGATGCATTTTGGGTTAAAGGTGAAGGTTAAACTTCAAACAAAGTGCTTAGTAGATTGTCTAACAGCACCTCCCTACATCCTCCTCATGTTGGAATAGGAGGGCTACATCAGAGAGTTTCTGTACCTTTCCTAAATTACACTCTCTTTATGTAGTGATTGGCCAGGCGTCCAGAACATAACCAGGGTTTGCGCTTCTCTCTCAAGCTCTCTTTTTCTCTCATCGCACATCTACTCCCGTCACTTTTGTGCCGTTGAGTACAACTGACTGCAACAACATGAATGCCTTTAAGGAGGGACAATGGGAAAGTGTGCTACGTAAAAATTCACTGAGTCTTTCCTCTCTCTCCAGGACGGCCACCTTCAAATTAGAGCTGCAACGATAACTCGATGATAATGAAAGGAAATAAAATAGTTTATCTGTTTCAGTCATTTATCAAGCAAAAATGCGCAAAGTATTCTACACATGGTCAATTTTCTGTAAGGGGCAGAAACAGAAAAAGAAATAAAGCAGCTTTTTTTGCTGTCTATCACTGCCTTTCATTCAGGTCATTTCAGTTTCCGAGGACCACACCGATTGGTCTGGGCGAAGGTTAATGCCGGCTTGAGTACTTAAGGTTTGTTAAAATTTCATGCTTTGATGTCCGAAATCAAGCATTACTGATCCCTTATTTGCTGAGCCAGCGCTGCTGCTGCTGCTGCTGCTGCTGCTGCTGACCTTACTGGCCGTATTAGACGAGGATTAGACTTGAAGGTTTCGGTCTTACCAAGCCGTTACAGTTGCTCAGGGCCACTTTGCTTGAGTGTGGCTGGTCTTGGAGGTGTCCTACATAGTGGCAGTGGGGAGAGTAAGGGTGACTCCAGGCTAATCGACCTCTCTTCCAGTACTCCACCCTGAACTGTCGGGACAGCAGGCCTCCCTGTAGCGTTAGGTTCATCAGGAAGTTGTTACGGGACGTGGAGAGTTGGTAGAAGAGCTAAGAGATAGAAAAGAGAGAGAGAGAGTTCAGTTTATAAGACAAACAGACAAAACAAGATTAAAAAATAAAAGGAAACAATTTCAAAAAGCATAATACAGAGTCAGGCAGTCTGTCCTCAGTGCTACGTCTTCTTCTTCGGTGGTGTTGAGGCGTTTCAGCGTCCAGCGTCTCACCATTAGGTCCTACACGTACTGGGATGGCAATCTCATACTGGCCTAGACTAGACAGGAAAGCAGCTAGAAGAAGGGAAATAAGGAAGGCACAAAAAAAGATGCAGTTAACTTAATAAAGCCAAAATTCAGCTTTATCTAAGTGACTGTGATTCAAAACAGTTGAGGATTTGAGAGTTGCTTATTTTGAATAAGGCTATGTGGCTCTTTATTGAGAGAGTAACCCAGTTGGCAAAGAGAAACTTGCAAGCTTTTTGGCCCATTACTGACAAGGTCCCTCCACTCCAAGAACCCCCTCCTGCATGAGGCCAAAGGGATGTTGCCATGGTTACACTGAAACTGTATACTTCCTGTCTGTCCCAGTCTGTGCCGGGGCCTGGTAGAGATTTATTGTCCAAACACACGGCTCCAAACAGCCAACGTCAGCTAACGAACAGGGAAAAAGGTCACCGGCAAATGAGTCCAGTTTTCATCAAACCTTTGGCCTCAATTGGTGTAGAAGCAGCCCCTTCCCACACAGAGTAAATACCCAGAGATCAGAGTTCCCTGGTACAGATTTGGAGAGCTCTGTACGAGGAAAAACCACTCTGTGAGCAGCAGATAGGTCTGGCTTGAATAAACAGCAAGCACAGTTACAAATGCTGCCTTCACATGGAACTCATGAGGTTGTGCTGCATGTTCAACACTGGAAGTTTTGTACAAAATATGTTCAGCTGCCAGTTTCAGGCATGAGAACAAAAAAGAACGAGTCAGCGTTTTTTTACATTATAATTTCACATCTAATTCTCTTCCCTCACTATGTACCGTAGATGTACAGCTACGGAGCAAAGTACACTTCTGTAAGGACGCAAGAAGGAAGGATGTAAAGTTTTCACTGAAAGTCAAATGTATCTGGAAGAAAACACAGACAGCTCCATGAAAGTGGTAACAAGTCAGAAGCAGGCCACTAATTCCCCCCCGGTCCAGCAGTGTTGTCTTGCTTTTCCTCATTAAATGAAATCCACACCCGCCTGCATACCTGATCACAACTTCCTCATCAGCTGCCATAAACTACTTCAGTAAACTTTGCTCCCCGTTCTGTCTGTGAGTAATGGGTTTGAGACATCCAGTGTTAAAACAACCCAAAAATCATACATGAGTAAATGTAAAGATATTGCGTTAAAGTATTACTTTGTATGCAAATAAATGTACTTAAGTAGCAAAAGTAGCAAAAGTAAATTATACATACATTTACATGTAATTATATACTGTATTCTAGAAAAGTAGAGTATTTGCCTCCAAATGCAGTGGAGTGGAAGTCTAACAAGGCAGATGATGGAAATACTCAAGTACAAGTATGTCCTGTACTGTGCTTAATTACATTCCACCACTGCAACTCATTTATTTTAGTGCATGACAGGTAACCATGTAGTGTGCTGTGAGTTTGCTACGGTGTCGTAACTAACTGTTATTTTACAATAGACTCATCTGTTAATTATACTAAATGAAAGATTATAAATAGGTTACACTTAACTGACATTTGTTTAAGTTATTACTTACTGAGAATGAATAAAAAAGTCAGTAAATATCCATTTGATCAAGAAAATGTATGATTAAGGAACAAAAAGTCTAATTAAATAGATTTTAAAATAACTGCTAACATTTCTAAAAATGTCTTCAGCTATATGACACATTGTGATATCTAGAGCTATCAAAAACATTTCCACTTACAAAGTCAAGAAACCACACCAATGACCGGTTCACACAGCCTCAAACAGACACTTCAAGGCACCGAAAACTTGTTCAAAACTATTAACTTCCTAAAAGAGCTCTGAGCTGTTTCCCACAACAGATCCATCCTGCTCCCACAAACCACAGCAAGTGATCAGGCAGGTGGTATTACCATTACCTTTGAAGCACAGGAAAAGCTCCTAGAGAGAAAATGAAGGCAGGGTGTCAATAAAGTAGGAATAACTCACCTCCAAGGAAGAAATTAAGGAGACCTCACACAGAATAAACTGTACACTAATGAGAACCAGTGAAACAAATTAGTTTGTAGTTTGAGCTAAAAGGTTTGAGCGGAAGTGTTTGTCTCCGCAGGATTTCCAACTTGTCACGCTCAGTGTCTCCTCCGTTCCACATCGGACATATGTAGTTCCTGTAGATACTTAATTAATAAAAAGCCCTGAATGGTTTCGGGCCAAAATACATTTCTGATCTGCTGCCACGTTATGAACCATCCAGACCTCTGAGATCGTCAGGTACCGGTCTGCTTTCAGTCCCTAGAGTCAGAACTAAACATGGAGAAGCAGCATTCAGTTATTGTGAGACACATATCTGGAACAAACTTCCCGAAAACTGTCGGTCTGCTCCAACTCTCGCCTCTTTTAAATCAAGTCTGAAGACATTTCTGTTTGCCACTGCTTTTAACTGAAGCAATTTAAAGTCTTTGAACTGCATTGTGACTTTTATTCTAGTCTTGTCGCTTTTAAACCTTTTCTATTTTGGCCTACTTGTTTTAATGTTTGCTTCCTAATGTCTTCTTAATGCAATTTTTAATGTCTTTTAATTTCAAATATTTTTATTTGGATTTTTCAGACACATATATACATGTTGATCACAAAGTGAACAGTAGATCCTTGTTTAAACAAACAAAAAGTGCAGGGTTAACAAGTACAATTACAATTACAATTACAATTAACAGTCTCGCACAAACCCCCCTGCAGTAATGACAGCATTTTAAGGCACAGTTCTAAAGAATAGCTTACGGTGTAGCCCCCTCCCAGGAGTCAGGCTGCGAATGCTTATGTCAAGGGCCAAAACTGAGCGCATTTCAAGTTCATGTTGTTTGGGTATTACGAAAATGTAACAAAAGAGGATCCCATGTTTTATAGAACTTTTCCTCTCAACCACCGATGGAGAAGTGCAGCATCTCCAACTTGAGACAGGTCATTATGTCTTGAAGCCATTGGCTCAGCGTGGGCGGGGCAGCATCCCTCCATCTAAGCAGAATTGCGCGTCTGGCCAAATGCAAGGCAAAAGCGACCATATGCTGCTCACTAAGTGTCAAATGTGGGTCACCACCAGCGGCAATGCCAAATAGAGCTAGAGTGGGGCTAGGGGCGAAATCCCTGCCCAATATTTTAGATAAGGTATTGAAAACATTGTTCCAAAATATCTGTATTTTAGGGCACAGCCAATACATGTGGAAGAGGGTACCGTCGTTGATTTTGCATTTGTCACAGATTGGACTCAAGTTAGGGTAAAAACTAGACAGCTTAGTCTTAGACATGTGAGCACGGTGGACAATTTTGAACTGAAGCAGACAATGTCTTGCACACAGTGAGGTTTTGTGTATTGCCCGTAATATAGAGTCCCACTGGTCATCAGACAAGGATCCCAGATCTTGTTCCCAGGCCGATCTAATCCTATCCAGGGACGGGCGTGACAATATTGATATGTTCCTGTATAATTTAGACATTGAACCTTTAGATAACG
>OMLP01014675.1:0-20849 GCA_900302685.1 Spondyliosoma cantharus
TTTACTTTCGTCTTGCTTTGTTCAAGTTTTCCAAGTCTTCTTTTTTCGGCAACTTCAAAAACACTTTTCCTTTTGCGGTCTCCGGGCCTGTTTTGCGCTGCCATCATCAAAATTGGTGTGGAGAAAGCTTTTACAATTGAGTTTAAATACCAGTAAGCTGTTCCTTGACATCACTGGTTGACTACTGACAGCTACGCGCAGGATGTCCACAGCTGCGCATCATCAGGGTTGAGTAAATTACGTACGTTACAAGCGTAGCTCACTTGCGAAAAAAAGACAGTTGATTGACGTACTCAACTACCAATACCGAACGGCTAGCAGTCGTTCTTTATTGGCTACTGTTTTTTGGGCCCCACCACGTCCACACTTTATATTTATTTTCACTTTTTATTTGGTTTTTCATAAGTAAGGGGCTGCTACAGTTCTCTCCAGTAGGTTTTAACAAGGGTTTAAAATATGATAGAAATTAAACATCCTCTGTACCACCTTTAAGTATCTCAACAGCTACAGGATGGATTTACATTTTGGTACATGGATGACCATGGTGCCCAGAGAATACATCCAAATAACCTCGTTGCTCCCCTAGCTCCTGTAAACTTTTAACTTGTCTTGAGCACTATCTCGGTTTATCTTGATGGATTGGCATAGAAATTGGTATAGACTTTTATTGTCTGAGGCAATAACTGCTACTGACTTTTGAAGTCCCCTGACTTTTCCTCTTTTCCCTCCACAAGGCTGCTATTTGTGATTTTTCAGTGAAATGTCTCGACAGCTATTAGATGGATTTGGAATGGAATTTGTCACAGGCATTTTCTTCTCAGGATGAAATGCAAAGACTGGTTTCACGAAGATTTTGACCACGACTTCCATCAACCTAAAAATCAGACTTCAGATGTAGAAATTCATCCGTTGCACGACGATGTTTAGTTCTTGATCATCACATGATTGATTTTGATCGGCGGATGAAGATGCAGCGGCCGTAGCCTCTCCAAATTATGCAAGATTTGTGTTTTTGAAGACTTTGTTGCTGAATCATGTACAGTCCAAAGAAGAAATACTTTCATCGCAATTGGAAAAGAAAATGGGTGTTCATCATGCCCCAAAACATCTTTTGACCGTCTAAACTGATCGTTTGGACCGTCCCAGGGAGGAGGAAAGTCGAAATAAGTATTAAGTAAATAAATAATATGCTAATCCAGCTTGGTTTATAGCTGCTCCTGGCAAATGTCTGGTCACAGGAAAATAAAATGGACAAAACGGGGGTGGCAAATCAACTTGAAATCAGAGACGGTCATGCCCACAGAGACCTGTCTCCACTCCAGCATCACGGATCAGGCTGTCGCACTCGACGGGCGGACTCTTCTCTGAGCCGTCCGAGCGCAGGACTACCGCAGGATGAGGACAGGGAGACTCGATGCTTGGTGCTAACACACAGTCAAAGTTGATGGACTGTGTTTCCCAGATGCCAACCACATTATCATCACCATCTTGTTGCTGCTGTTAACATACACCCTGATGCAAATTCATGTATATTTTATATAAAAAACAGTACCTCTGTTCTATAATTTTGTGTTTCGTGAAGGTGTTGACAAACTTTCATTTTGTTATTCCATTTTCGTTATGTATAATGATGAATAAATTACCTTGTACTTTGTACCTTTACCAAGACTACCTTTCCTCTTAAAGAATTCAACAGTCACAAGGACATTTTATTAGTAAAACTGGCAAACGAGAGAGTCCAACAATACCAAAAATCTCCAGTGTAAAATCTCATCACCATACCGACCTGTAGCAGTGTTTTGATGCTGGGTCTTTTTTTTTTTTTTTTAAAAGTTTTTTCCAGACAACCTTGAGGTTGAAGCGGTCCAATGAAGCCTGGTTTCTGAGAGCTAGCGCCCTTTAGAATTTAAACGAGTGAGTTATTTAAAATTCACCCTGCTGTACAGTTGAACAGGTGCAATTTGTTATAGAGAACAACAGTTTTGTACCAAGCTTTAAACATGTTAATTTCTGCTGTAAGATTGGGCATTTTTAACATCGGGTTTAATTGGGATTAACCCTCTTTTGGAGCCAGCCTCAAGTGGCCATTCGAGGTACTGCACGTTTTTGGCACTCACGGCTTCATTTTTCAGCCCTGGAAGTTTCACCTTGGTTGTCACTTTGAGCATGTTAGCATGCTGATATTAGCATTTTGCTCAGAGCACCGTTGTTCCTAAGTACAACCTCACAGATCTGCTAGCATGACTGTAGACTCTTAATTTTTTTGCCTTGCTTCATTGGTGTAATCTTTTTTTTTTTATTTCACTTTTTTCCCCTTCTCTCTTCTCTTTCTTGACTCCAGGACTGGGTTTTCCTAACTCGCTTCTGCTTTCTCACCGACTTCGGACGCCTGGACTTCCGGTTCCGCTATCCAAAGGTAGGACGACTTAATGTAGCCGTGTCACTTTATGTAATGCATTTTGTTTTATATCTATTATCTTAAATCAGTTTTCCACATAGCCTGAGCTCGCCCACACTGAGTGTTTTACTTTCCTTCTTTCTTAATCCCTTTTTTTCCTTTACTTCAGTGTCTATCCCCTCGACTCGTTCTCTCTCTTTCCTTCCTCTTAACTTATCTAAACTGATGCCATCGCTCGTTCTCCTCCTCTCTTCTTCCTCCGGCTGTTCCTGCCGAATGCGTCTCGTCCTCTTTTTCCATCTCCTCCTTCTCCTTTGCTCTCCCCCGCTCCATCTTTCTACGCGTCTGTTTTGTTCTTCCGCTCTGTCTTCTTTTTACCCGTGCCTTGCTTTACCGTCGTCGCCTGCAGTCTTTGGAAACAGTTTTTGTCGTATAAATCTCAAACCATCTCCCTGCCTCCCCTCTGATCTGTGCACTGTCTATGCTCTCTCCCATTCTCTGTCACTCCTCTGTGCAGTCTCGCTGCTGTCAGAACATATTGCTCTACTTTGATGACAGTTCTCAGTGGCCAGCCGTGTACAAGAGGCCTGACAAGGTGAGATACCGACACCCTCTGCATCATATCTTTCCACGAGCCATTATTAAAGCGAAACACGGCTCCATTTACTAATTCTCATGTCACCGGTGTAATAAAAACGCCCTGTGACTCCAATTCAGTTAATTTTCACATTTTAACTCGAGCTAAAGGATCACACACTGCTCATGCTGCTTGGAGTAAAACAAAGCTGTCTTTTCTCCGTTCCTGAAAAGGCTTTTCACTCTCAGGCGTTCATGTATTATTGATGATACATGCGGTGATCAAGGATGGTACGATCCATATTTGTGAACAGAAGGTATTTGCCTGAACGGGAAATGGCAGCAAGAAGATTTTCTGCAGATACTTGTCTATTTTTTATTTTATAGAAGATTCTACAACACATTTTTGTTGTTTTGGCCCAGTAGTCCAACAAGGGAAAAGGGGCCTTACAATCAGCCTTGATGTCAGGATTCTTACATCCATATTGAATGCACTGTTCAATATCAGGCGTAGCTGACGTATAAAAAAAATGCAGTTATCGATATTGTTCACCCAACAATATCATTGGATGAAAAAATACATGAACACCCTTGAATCTGAAAGTCAGCACTTTAGCCTCGAGGTCAATGTTTTATTTCAAATCCGATCCGAGCACAGAGCTAAAACATCAGGAAATTGTGAAATAATGGCCACGCATCACACACACAAGTTTTATTTTTGCTCTCTAAACTGTGAAACAACAAAATAAAAGACATAAGAGTTTCAGAACATACATCTCCTACTCATTGTTAAAGTGTCTCAAGCTAGTGTCAGTTGATAAGTCTGAAACACATCAGAACAACAGAAGTGTGCTGCAATTAAATGAAATGACCAGTGTCCATGTCAGGGCACATTAACAACATTATACATAAATATAAAACAAATAAAAAGCAGTTACCGTGTTGGCATCTTGGACAACATATAGAAAAGCCTTATTTTGGAGCCATATGGTCTTCCTCTGCAGCCATGTTGGTTCTGACCCATAATGCTACTGACCCATTACATCACCACACAGCAACATTTCCCACAATGCCCTCAACTGAATAAAGACCTTACATAAAATCAATACACCAAACATTTAAAGTCCCCTTTTACCTTTTATAACACCTTCTTTATACATTTTAATTACCTTTCGACGACTTTATGAACTCAAATGTTTATGAATCCATAGACCTACTTAGGATTACAATGGACCTCATGTGATTTAGAAATCACCGCCTCACACCTGTGTTTCATGTGGCGCAGTCACACGGCATAAGCAAAGTCTGGTGTTTGCTCATATTTACTGGCGCTGTATCCTCGGTGTATTGTCAGCTTCAGTAAAGAAATGATAATCACAGATTTTAACTCCCAGGATCAAATAACTTCTAAGCAAACCCTTGTCAAAACACAAACGACGCCTCATTCATTCAGAATAGACGATGAGCTAAAAGCTCGAAAAACGAAAATATTCACTTACTTACCCACTAAAATTAGCTCACACATCCGTGGTCTCACGTTGGTTACATTACAGAAATTGGGGGATTAGAGTGTTTTGAATTTTCCGTTTGTGGAGTGATTTGGTGTCACTACACTTCATAAGAATGAAGTTACGGATTATTTTCGCTTTTCAGTGTAACCTTCGACTGCTTCTAACACTGTCTGTCTTATCTATTAAACATCAGTTTAGTCGATCACACTGCCCAGTTGCCGACTGCTTATGCTTATAACATGTTATGAGCCGAGATCGAAAGCTGTCTGACAGCAGGAAACAGTGGTTTAAAAAGAAATAGATCCCTAAATTAAAGACGGGCCACTTCACAGGGACTAATATGACACAGGACCCTGTTTTGTTTTTTTGAAAGATGGTCGGTAATATTCAGTGGAATTTGTACTTTACAAATTATGATCATGGTAGGGAAAAGGAAATAAGATCACAGGTCCACAGTTAATAAAAAGCTCTGTATTCATAGGGCTGATGACTGAAGAATACGCAATAAACCTTAAATGTAGACAACCTGTCTCTGTCTGCATTTAGTCCTTGGTGGGTCAACACACTTATTCTCTCGTCCGCGTTCTATGTAGTGCACATTTAGCATCTAGAATTTAGTATAATCTAGAAAGAACTTTTTAGCTTTTGGAGCAGAGAGAGTGGACTCATGTAATATTAGCTTCATGCTGTAGTAGTAGCGTGCATGAATTCTTAATGTGTGTTGTATTCGTCTTTATATACCTTGAGATACAGTATAACACAATGCAGTCTATGCATTCAACATTAAATAGCTTTCACTGCCAATGAATTATGTATAATGCAACCATTTACTGTGGGTGGATGTCCTCCACTCACACATTTTTACAGCTTAACCAGCTCAGAGTTATTATATAGGCACGCAGCATCTCATTTAACAGAATCTTGTGTTGAGTTTCTGTGTTACAAACTGTTAACAACAGCGTTATCAAGTGTTGTCTTTATAGGAAAAGCCATGCCAAAATAGTCTAGCACGCTCTATAAAGAATACGAACATTGACCGAACACCTTTCATGTGTTGGCCCACGCAGTCATGTGTTGGTGTATTCTCCTCGCTTGGCATCTTTTCACATGCAGGTGTGACGTGATGTTGAGGTATTTCCAGCACAGCTACAAACAGCACACTATTTGTGAGCTCTCAGGCAGACTTTGGTGTCACTTTACCAGATTCGACTAGTGCGGCCTTCGTTCTCCACTCCACTAACATTCAGCAGTCACAAAAGAAAGAAATCCATCGCAGCGGAGACAAAACATATCAATTTGAATTCAACTTACAGAGGCTTCAATAGACCAGAAGGCAACATAGCTGTGATTTCAATTACATTTTTGATGAAACGCATTTAATTTCATGCATTTTCCGGACTGGAAAAATGGTCTCTTAGGCTTTTGCTGCCGCTCAGTTATTAGTTAATATGCATACAGATGAATGTAGTTGTAACCCGCAGCTGAATGCAACAAGTTTGGGTCCTTCTTCTGAGCTTTATTGAAAGGTATTTTGCAAAGGCAGAATTAGATGGAAAAAGCCTGAGGGTATGAAAAAATGTTTTAGTTTTGAATGTTTAAAACATTGTTCCAATGATTTTTTTTAATTTTTACTTCAACTTCTCCTGCCAGAACTGCTACCAGAAGGAAGCGGTGCTGAGGCCTGAGAACAACCAGGTCATCAACCTCACAACGCGGTACACCTGGTCAGGCTGTGTGGTAAGAGCAAACAAAAACACAAATATACACACAGTTCACATACTGAGCTGCATCCCGTCTATGATGGACTGAAACTGGCAATATAAAATAATAAATGGCTCAATAGATGTGTCATTAATATACCGTTAAACGCACAATATGTCATTTCTGCTGCTAAGAGCAGCAAAAAGCGTGGGATCATGTGATGAGTCTTCGCTGTTAAACAACCACCATTGGCAGTGAAACTCTATCACTGTGACTCATGCAGTAATGTTCACAGACGAGGTAGCGTTTTAAAGTTTTCTTTGCGTTGATTCACTTTCAGTGACTTCTTTCCTCACTCTCTGACGCTCTCCTGGAAGTTGTAGCAACAAGCTACCACGTGGGCCCATCAGTTACAATGTGTCTTAGTTAACCACATTTCCACAGAGTAATCCATAGCGGATATGATGTATTTGGGGTCCAGGGATAGCCTTACATTGATATTAAATAGTTACAGATTGAGAAGCGTCCTGCAGATCTGTTATGACATTACACTCAATACTACATGAACTGTTGAGCCTGTTCTCGATCGAGCTTCATTAAATGCTTCAGTTCTCCTCTCTCACCTGGTTTGATCGGATGAACGAAAATTAATTTAAATATAATTATGGATTTCTTTGGGTTTGAACATTGTGGATAGTGTGAGTGTATATTACTCATCAAAATATAAAACAAAGGTCTAGTCAATTCAGAAATATTACAAATTCTATCCCAAAATGTACCAAAAATAATACAAAAAATCAATAAGCAAATTAGAAAAGGAAATATCCGTTCACTATAAAGTGAGGAATCTCTCTCCGTCCCGTGATTTGCATGTCTTCAGAACGGTTCGTGCGATCTGCTTCACACATGGCAGGTTTGTTGCTGAGGCACCGAGGAAGTGCGGTGTCAAAATTGAGATTTTCTGTCAAGTTTCTGTCAAATGTAGCATGCTAGTTAACTTTAGCCTCAGGAGCCAGGATGTTTACCGACACTTGGCAGCACCGTCAACTGCTCCGGGACACCTCTCCCATTGGTTGTTGTGGTCCGGCTTTGAAAGCACCGATGTATCATCCAGCTGTTAAATTCATAAATACCAAACATGTTTGATATTATCGGGGCGGCCCTGATGAGTCTGAGAGCTCGAGACTGGATCTGTAAACCCCTCGCATTAGCTGATTATATGTGCCAAACAACATATTTTAAACAGGCACTGCACTCGTTTTATAAATGAATTATTGCCCGCATTTATTTTTAATATTATTTTTGGTGCATTAAATGGCTTATTTATTTATCAGTCACATCATTTATTTATTCCTTTATTTATTTTTTGGGTGGTTTCAGTCCTCCGTACCAGTTCCCTTAATAAAGACGCACACATAATCTAATGCAGGGATGTTTTCCTGTAACTACTGCTAACCTCTGACTTCTCTCTGTTGTGATATGTTTTACAGAGTATTACATTATTCCTTTTTATCACCAGATACTTATTATTTTCATCTTTCCTATTGCATATTCTTTTGTAATGCAAAAAAAGAGGAACATAAATATGGAACAGAGATAAACAAAAACAGAGGGAGAAGGATGGTGGCAGTGAGAGCTAATGGTCTGTAATGTGTTTTTGCAGCATCTTACTGATTCACACATTCTAAGGTGTTGATGATGCTTCCCAGTCAACCAGAAACGGTCCAAAAGATCTTTTTCTCCTGTAACACCTCTTTTTCTTTTCAGATATTCCTTTTGCCTCTTTTTCAATAAGCAACACATCGTGTTTGTTTATCGCATTAGGAAGTGTGATTGCCAGCATGACTCTGTTGTTGTGGCGGTTAGTGGATCTTGTTGCCACATTTCAGGCTATATTGGGGTGTGAAATATGTTTGTATCTTGATATATCAGGCTCTCGCTCTAGTGTGATAATTCAATGTGTCTCTGAGGTAAAACGCGCTGCATTTTTCGGATAACAACATCCTCTGCGCAGACCCCCCTCCGCTCATTTCTCTCTCATATCTCTCTTTCCCAGGTGGAGGGAGACGGGGACGAGGAGGTTCTCAGTTGCGTGGGCGGCCGTAGTTTCCGCTCGGTGAGGGAGAGATGGTGGTACATCGCTCTCAGCAAGTGCGGGGTAAGAACTGACCCCTGACGGCCCCTGACCCCGCTGGGTTTTTCCTCTCTTCAAGGGGCAGGTGTACCAACAAACTCAAACATACCCGTGCAGTCTCTGTTTGTTTCTGCTGCTCTCCAGATCATCAACGTCATCGTCATTAACGCCATCATTACCGTCATCTGTCCATCAAAACTTAATAATCACTCCTCGGGCGGATTATTAATACTTGTTTAAGACATCTGCAAATGTATTGAAAGTAGGAAAACCAAAGGAAAGAGTTGTTTCAAACCATATTCTTTAAGTTTTTGCAGTCAAGCAAAAAAAAAAAAAAGATTTCATGTGCAAGCAGCACCATCAGATATTAAAATGTGAAAGCTGAGGCAAAAATATATCCAGCATACCCGGAGGAAGGCTCTGTGCAACTCTGGATGTTTAAAGGCTACTTTTTTTGCGCTGGCTCCCTTTTTAAATTTTGAAATCAACTTGAACATAATTTTTGTTCCAGCATGTGCTTTTTCCATTCAAGGTTTTTGCACCAGTCTACCTTTCAGATACTAGAAGGTAAACAGGCAAAACTTAACACTGTGATTTACAGCACTTGAATGAGAAAAAGATTGCAATTTAGAAAACTGATATTTCTACTCCGAGACCAAAATGCCCTTTTCACCCCCTTTTCTTACGTCTTCTTCACAAATGCTCTGGCTGATCTTGAATCGGTGCATCTCCCTTTTAATTGCCCCTGGACACCGTGAAGTGCTTTTATCTCTCCCCCCATGCTACACGGCTTTGTTCAACAAAGACTCTTAATATGCGACTCCCTTCTTAAACTGTGCTAACCATGCTTTACAAGAGCTCTGCTGTTGCCTATTGATTAGCTAGCTTCAGGGACTTTTAAGCATTGTGTTGTTTTTTAATGGGTAATGGTGTGCTGGAAGGGGAAAAAAAAAGAAGCAAAAAGTGGTTGCTGCTGTCGGTGAGTTTGTTTGTTCGTTTGATGTGAGTCTGGACTGGGGTGCTCTTCAGGAGAAATCACAAGTTCGTATAATGATGGCTCCGCTTGGCGATGATACATCCTCCCACACCGAGGGCTTCGGTCAAGGACGAATCACAGAACGAGGTGTTTGTGTTGTGTTTTGAATTTTTTTCAATGTGTCTAGTGTTTTCATGTTTGGGAAAGTGGGTGAGGAAAAGGGTTGAATAAGAACGATTTCTCTCTGTATGTGAATCACTGTGTCTGCCTGCCTATCAGTGTCATACGCTGGGTAACGTCAGTGTCACGCTCCTGGTCATGATCCTGTGTCTGTGTGTCTGTGTGTGTGTGTGTGAGAGATTTTTTTTTCTTGGTTTGTTTTCATGCAGTCAGTTGAGAGTGCTCGCTGAAGAGGGATATGATTAGAGCGGATGCTTCCTGCGGAGCGTGTTTTAGTGTCACGCCAGCGTCCGCTGATAGACACGCTGCCTAATGCTGTTGGACTAAAGTATAAAAGCTCGTCTCCGCTCCCGGGGACATATGCATACCGTGCCCCGGAGCCAATTTCCCGCCGCTCGCCTTCTCGTCTCCCTTTTGCTTTCACACCTCTCTGTCTTTCCTACCTCTGTCGCTCATAATCTTTGGCTGCGTCCTGCTCCCTTTCAACCCTCCGTCACCAAGCTGCGACTCGCCCCACGCCATTTCATATCTATTTACCTCTCCATCTCCTGCTCCTCTCTGTCAGCCTGTCACTAATTGTGTTTTTCCTTCTCCATCTCGCCATCTTGCTGGGCTCATTTCTTCTTTGCCTCCCACTCATTCCATGTATTTATCTGCGCACCATCACTTTTATGCGCTGCCATTTTCCTCTCTCTGTCCCTGTTAATGTATTTTCCCATCTCAGTCTTTTACCTGTGTTGAAGTTGGTCTAAATCTATATCAGCTCGTAAACTCTTAAACCAGAAGACGTCTGCTCTCAATCCCCAAATGTAGATTCTCCTGCACGGAATGGTAAAATGTGAGGTTATTCAACATTTCCAGGCAATTTCACTTGATCAATTATAGCGGAAAACCTCAAGGCTGTAAATAACCATTATTTCATCAGTGGGAAAAATAATAGACAGTCATTATAAATAAAATTCAGGTCATCGCAAATTACAGAGTAGAGGACCTCTTGCCGTCAGGATAAAGGTTTTTCAGACAAGTAAATTGCAGAGGAACCAAAGTTCACCGAAATCAGCAGGCTTAAATGCTGTTCTTTCGACTGCGGATGCACACTGATGGCATTTCCCTTGATAATATATAACATTAAGACTTTTAAAAGGTGTTCTTGTCACACATTTTACATTCCAGCTCTAGCTGCATCTGTGAAACCTTGTGCAGCTACAAAGTTTAGAAACCGACACTTATTTCTGTGGCATTGCCTTTTCTGATGGGTTACAGTGATAGAGTCCGTAAGGCCGAGCTAGTTGAACATAAACGGGACAACTCAATAACGTGGCTTCACTGCTTGTCACTGACCCCAGCAACTGTTGTCTGTGCGTTACTTTGTGAGGCATTCATCATCACAGTGTTTCAAACAGAAGTGGACTAATGGAAAGTTTTGAATGGCCGTCATCAACCTCTCTTTATTATGCTGAGCAAAAACTGTTGTTAATGAAACAAAATTACCTCAGCGGGGATCCAAGAAAGCGCTGAAATTAGACTGGATGTTAATGGCCGCAGGGCGGGCTGCTAAAATGGCCAAAATGTCTCACTTGTCAGCTCGGCCAGGTGACTCATCTTTAGAGAACAGACGATGCAGAAAACACACCCGTGTTGCATTTTGTCCAGGACTCACTGGAAAAACCACATTTCTCATAAAGACTTGTAACACAGTCACATAAAGAAGAAGGATATTCACTGTAGAGCCAGTTTGGACTTGAAACACTGCACTTCTTAAATGTAATAAATAAGAAATAATAACAGGAGTATTTGACAGTGTTGCAAGTCTTTTGGGAGAGATGCTTTCCTTTTATGGGAAATGAACAGGTCGGATGATTTGTAGTTTGTTTTACCAAGTACAATGCTGTAGTGTGTGATTCTGCTGTAATAGTAAATAAATAAACTTTGTTAGGGCTGCATTTAACAATTATTTAGGGTTTTCCAGTTTTGCCGATCCTTTCCAGCCTCTGCCAGTTAGATGTTGTGCCAACTGAATGAACTAACGTTAAGTGGAGAGAACTAGCGGCATGTGACTGGATAGCAGGAGCCCGGGGATATCTAATTAGCTCAGCTTATGTCTTGTTATGATGTACAAAAACTGAGAGTTGTACACACGATACTACTCAGAACCAACATCCACAAGACGGAGCTCTCCAGTTGGTGCAGGTTATGCTGCAGCTTACTGGCGTTAAACACTGTTTTTGTAGCCCGCAGTACGAAGCTTTGTTTTGATCTTCTGCTCCTGTTTCTGTGAAAGTTAGGGTGTTACTGCAGTATTTCAAATTAAAAGCCCTCTAGCGTTTCAGTGGAGAGAAACCCTCCATTTCCTTATAGGGCTTTTGTTGTGAAACTTTATTAAACTTTTATAAAACTTTTAGGAACATGTTGTGGAAAATTCTTCGGCTTAAGTGTTCTGTTATTTATTGTTCTGATGCTCAACTTTAGAAGAGGACAAATTAAGAGAAATGATTGTGAGAAATGAAAACATGGCGTGTTGCAGTTGCCCTGATGGACTGTAGTGCTGCTACCACTGTCATTAATGGGCTCTCAATATGGTCCTCTTGGAAGCCTTGTGTGATATTTTCATTACTACCAGTCTGGTCTTGGGCCTCATATCAAACTGGTTTGAAATTTTTAAAAGCGGCTGAACCCAACAATTATTGTCATTGTCAGGTCAGCAGACTGTGCAGGAAAGTCCATGACAGTCAGGACTCCTCTGTCTTCTTTGGTCTGCAAATATTTCTTGCAAAGCTTTGAGGCTTGTCTGGGCTCAGTGTCTTGCTGCAGAATGACGTGAAGTCATATAATGGATGCACTAAAGGTTTCTAAGGGGGCAGGGCACTCTAAAATGCTTTGCAGAGACTGAATCAGTTGTATCCAAAGCGTGACCACACCATGAGAAGATCAATACTCTGAGTTTAGTTCCCTGAGAGTTAGAAAAGCAACTTCATCACAGATACATCATTTGCTAACTACCAATGCATGACCCCAATCAGCAGAAATCCTGTTAAGAAAAGGCTGTCTTGTAGAGTTCTCAGAGGACGAGTAGCAGTTTTCTAAACCACTTCACAGGAGGTGAAACTAGGCCAAAACACTTGAGGTGGGCTAAGAAATACCAGAATTTCACAGTGGATGAAAAAGTCCTTTTTTACTGATGAAGCCTAGTTTCAGATTTGGGTTTCTGAAGAACGGTTTATGTAAGGAGACACATAGGAGAGGGAAACCACAGTGAAACATGGTGGTGGGAATATTAAGGTCTGGAGGTGTTTTGTCTACTCAGGAGTTGGGCACCTGCACAAAATTGACTTTACATCCCCCAAGGAGACGTACCACTCCACTCTTCAGCCACATCTTTGTGGAGAAGGATTCACACTGCAGCAGGATCAACTTTTCACTCAAAGTGCTGATATTATCATTCGTAATGAATGCATTGGGCCAAATGTATGTGGAAAGCAGCATTTCTTCATAAAGGGCCCGGTATTTTTAGAACTTGACCCATACTAGAGACCAATACTGAAACTTACTCAGTATATTTACTCAAGCCACAATTCTACATGCTTGTTCTTTGCTTGAGTTTTTAATTTTTATGCGACCTTATACTTCTACTCTGCTGCATCACAGAAGTGAATATTTATTATAATTTCTTTACGTAACTTTAAGTTACTTGTTACTTTTCAGACCCTTTAGACTTGACACAGTAGTCTGTGTTACCAGTGATACAACTTAACCAGACATAACGATTACTCATCTCAATTAATAGGACCTCTGACTGTGTTACTGAGGAAAAAAGAGTTGGTTACCTCACTGAGAAGTTGGAGGTGTGCAGCCTGTCGCCAGCAGCTCTTTATCCAACAGCTCCTTCTTGCTCCGTTTTCGTTTTTTTGCCGTGTGACTGTGACTAGCCTACTTCAAAATAAAGTCAACTTGTGTTTTGACAGTTAAATGCTTTTAATGTGAAACAGCAGCAGCAGGAAGTGGTCAGTTTTCATTTGCAGTAATTCAATACAACGGTCTACAGATAGTGAGTGGTGTACCGGGTGTCAAGAACATATTAGTCTGTGTGATTGCGACACTGCGGAACCCTAAAACCATCCAAATGTGTTGATTTTAGGTAGGTACAGGGTCAATTTAATTTCACTTTCAAGTGTTTCAAAAATAAAGTCCTTGTGTCCTGCTACATTTTTTTTTTTACTGGCAATGGATTGTTGACGTTGAATTCAGGAGTCTCATGGCCTTGGGAATGAAGCCGCCTTGTAGTTCTGGTGATATGGCAGCAGATACTTCTGTATCTTTTGCCAGGCAGCAGCAGGGTGAACAGACTGTGGCTGCGGTGGGTGTTATCTTATGTTATCCTTTAGGCTCTGTGCAGACATCTCACTTCAGCGATGTCACTGATGCTCTCTAGTTGTGCGTCAGGATATGAGCTAAATAAATGATGTATTATTTTTTATTTGGATTAGTCTGAAAATGCGTCATCACAAAGCTAAAAACAGGACTGTTTCTCTGAGCTCACAGAAAGTTGACTTTCGATGAGAAATGTGGCTCTCACAGGACCGCAACACTACAAACAAATGATGATCTTATAGAATACGATGTGTTGCTGTAGATTAAACTGAACTGTAAGCTACAACCAAACACTTAATGTTTCAGAGATAAGATCCACACTCTCTCCCAAGGACCCTAAGAAGTCCTTTTTAAATGCAGTTATCAGCAGCCCAGGGGAGCACAAGCTGTACAAGGGAGGGAACACCTTCAGTGTGTGTCATATCAGTACAGTACATCAGACGCAGATGCCTTTTACACTTGAAACCAACAAGCAAACCCCCCAAAATCATCCTGTCAGTCTCGCAGAGGGAGAGAGTCCCAGCTGTGTGAAGTGCCACCTCATTGCTGCTTTCTCTCCTGCACCCATCTCTCTTTCCCTTCTTTGCATCCGCTCCTTCTTCTTCTTCATCCCGCCGTTCTCTTTACCTGTTTTCTTTTTTGTTTTTTTTTTAAACTTTCTCCGTCTCCACATCTATCACTCTCTTTATCTCTGTCTCCTTGCTCTTTGTGTCTGTATTGATTTTGTGGCAGTGCATGCTCCATGCTTCTCGCCCTTTTTGATGGAGGGAGTGAGATGGAGTCTCGGGCTGCCAAATGAAATCAAAGTCTTTTTTCCCTTTCCCCTCTCTCTTCTCCCTCGCTCCGCTGCAACAAGCGCGAACTCCATCGGCTTTGAACTTGTGTGTGTGAAATGAGCTCTCTGTGCTCTGATTGTCAACCCATCTCTGTCCCCCTCCCTTGTTCTCTGCTCCCCAATCCGTCTTTTTTCTCACCTCCCAAATTCACTTGAGTTTGTCACTTTTCACTTGTGTGGCTGCCAAAAATTAACATCATCACCAACTGCAGCATTTCTACTCTTCTGCAGTTTTACATCGCCTAATATTCTCTTTCAGAACATTAAAAATGGAGAGCAATTACATCTGATCACATTTTTATGAGCCTAACAAATTATTATTGTCAATAATAAAAAAACAAAACAAGACCATTCTGTATTAAAGCAGAGAAAACTGTTGCCATGGATATGATCCACATCCTTCCTGCCTGTTAATTTGGGTCATCTTCTCATTGGCAGCACAGGAGGCTGAACAGCCTAGATTTCTTTTTTTTATTTCTTCACCAACTTCCTCCGCACACCTGAGGGATCCCGAGGCACTTTTCAGGCTAGCTGGGGGACTGACTCTATTATGTGGCACAATTACAATGAGCAGCTAAACCAACAGTGTTTCCCTCCCCGAGGAAGATTTGGATTTTTGGGTTTTTTATTATAAAGGGAAAAGTTAGATTAAATCTGGGCTCCATCAAGAGGGTCGTGATACAGTAAGGCAGGAATTTTATGTTAAAAAATACAAACACAGAAGAGCAGCCTGTCCACCGGTTTGCCACATTTGCAGTGTTTCGCTCAGATGACTTTGTGTTGCAGAAGATTTTGAATCAGTTATCTTGAAAAACAAAACTGTCTCATGGTCAGCAGCAACAGCAGTGATTGTGCTGTATATGTATACAGATATAGATAAGCAGGGTGATGTGTTGATGTGAGACTTAACATTGGACGCAAGGGGGTTTAATTTTCATACTTTGTTTGCTTCTAGATAGATTTTTGTTTACCTGGCCTTAAATGCCGCATTCCCGATCATAATGATCTTCCTGATATTAACTTGTTACTTTAATACCACAACTATAGGTTTGATCAGATTGAAAGTACCAAAGCCATTTTCAACCCAAGGCTACACAGATATTAACATCATTACAAATGTGTTGGGATGAGTTCTGTACCAGCACTATATTATCTTAATTTGTGCGCTAGGAGTTTTTCTCAAAATAGGTATGAATCACCTTTTTCTATACTAGTGGTATATCAGAGTTTACATTTTGATATAACAAGCTTGCAAGGATGGCTGTCGAACCTCCCTTACCCTTACCTACCCTTTTGGGACCAACTCAGTAGGAGTGTCTTTCAGGGTTGTGGGAAATGGGTTTCATATTGGTATTGTTTCCAGATTCTGCAATTGTATCAGCACTTGTACCAAAGAAAACTAAACCCAGAAGTTCTAGCGTAGATGTAGACTGAGAACTTATAGACGGATTAATGCAAACATGGGGGACACCATCATGAAACTAAAAAATATACTCAGATGTTGAGCTATATTTCATCAGTTCCAATTTAATTCCTTCCAACTTAAGCTGTCTGAACACAGGACTCTGTTGTTCGTACGCTCTAACTGTAAAATGCTGGTTTGAAGTACAGCTAACATTTTATCCTCTTTCAAAAGGTCCTGTTGTTCTCCACCTACAGACTTTTAAAGAAAAAAGTAAAATGTCACAAGAATAATGTTTAAATAAACATCTAAAGAGTAACCTCTTACTGACATTTCAACCTGGAGAATTGTCCAGTGCAGCTTTAAGCAATAATGTATATTTTGCACGGATCACAAAGCTTGTAAAACTGTGTGAGACGTCTCCTCTCTTTCTCATTTCCTCTATGTGTACTTTGGCTCCCCTCCCTCCCCTCCCTCCTCTCTCGCAGGGCGATGGCTTGCGGCTGGAGTACGAGATGAAGCTGACCAATGGCCAGTCTTTCTGGACGCAGCATTTCTCTGCAGATGAGTTCGGTAAGAGTGATTAGACAGAAAGAGAGAGATTATGGAACCAATCGCTGATGGCACGAGCCAACACCACTTAGCACGGCCAATAAAGCACACTGAACTGAACAAATTACAATAATGAAGGGACGGCTGAATGAATTAATGATGATAGATGAACTGAGAGGAAGGGATGAAAAGAAGAAAGGGACCTGAGTAGCTTCTAAATGAATTATTCCTACATGTTCCCCCTCTCTCTCTCTTACTGTAACTCCGTTTCCTAACTAATCCAATATCCTCATCTCCCACCTGCCTCTCTGAATTTTTCATCTGTTTTTCTACTTTCTGTCTTTCTCTATCCTCCCCCTCTCTTACTTTTCTCGATATTCTCTCAACCTCTCTGACTCCTTTATGTTCTGGTTTTGATTCCATCTCCTCATTTTGTTTCTCTTTTCCCATCTCCCCGTTTTCTTTCTCATCAATTATTCGCTCCCTCCTCTGCTTCCTCCACCTTCCTTTTTCACAGGAATCCTGGAGACAGACATCACGTTCCTGGTCATCTTCTCCATGGTGTTCCTCCTTTCCTGCTATTTTGCCTGTAAGTACTGCCTTTTTCACTTACTCCATCACTCTTTCTCCCTCTTCCTCCGTGAAAAAAGCCACTTTCTTCTGACTGTCAAAGCCCGCAGAAGTCATTAAGTGCCCCTTTTTCCTCAGATCCATTTTAAAATCTACATGTTTTCTTGATGGAGTGCGAGTAAGTCTTCATGTTTCCTCTGATAAGTAAAGGTGGGGCCGGGGGTTTGTCAGAACAGAGCACGAGCAACATGGCGAAAGCTAGGTCTGGTTTTTGTGTAAAGGTGAACGGTTGAATGGAGAGCCTTAAGGTTAGTGAAGCAAGTTTGTCACACGGAGGTCACAGCTCAAATAACCGGAGGCAGCTGAGAACAAAAGCTCTGCTGCAGTGGTTTATCGCTCCCACAAATTAGCCAGTGGCCACGAATCACAAGTTTCGGACTTTAATGTCGTAGATGAGTTATGAGCGGTTCAACCAAAGATCGTTACTTATGAAGGATCTTTAGACGCCTGAAGAGGTGAAAGTAAAATGCAGATTAAATTCCTAAAAAAACAATAAAACAAACGAATTAATTAAAGAATGTAATAAAAATACTTGGTGTAACAGAAATATTTTTTCTTTCTGATTCATTTAATCAGATTGAATACTATTACGCAAATAATGTTGGTTTTATGAGCCAGGACATTGAGAAACCTGCGTCTTCTGCAGCCACCGAAATAGTTTTGCGGTGAGGTGCTCACAGCTTTAAAAATGTAATTGGAAAACGCATGGCACCAATGGAAGCACCTTCTCTTCCTGTCTTCTTATGTTGAATTACTACATATTTCCTGTAAGTGAAGATATCTAACAAACATTTTGTTTTTGTGGTTGTATTTTAATGAGTGACTGAGTCACATATTGCAATTCTAAGGACTTAATATCGCAATCAAGAATCAAAGAGCCTAAAAGACCCTGAAAAGACTGAGACTCTTAACTATGATATCCAGTTTATTGGCATGAAGGCCGAAATCTTACACGTGTAAAAACCTGAGGAAATAAAGTCAAAATGATCTGCATGGCGGGATGCGACAAGAGGTACATGAGGACAAATGTAAATTTGTTTAACTCATTTTGTCAAAGTGAGAAGAATCTGGATATTGAGCTCCAAAATTGCCCTAAAATATCCTTCGAAATCCTCAAATTGACTTCTGTTGTTATATATGTATCCAAAAGTGAGTACATCGGTTGGAAATAGAAGATGGAGCTGGAGTGTTATGGGAAGGTTATTGCTTTGCTTGCCACATTGCAGGGGAATAAAGCCACATAATGAGGTGCAAATACGTCTTTTGACTGGTGGATTCTGCTGAAATCTTATTGTGATTTTATGCAGATTGCGAGAAGGCCGTGAAAGAACGGCTGTATCTTCTTCTCCATGTGTACATTGCCTCTGCCAGCTTCAGTGGGATATTCTAGGGATCTATGATTTGACATTTTTTTCAGTCGGTTCAATGACTGATGATTACCTGCTTCTCATGGCTGATACGGATAAGATTACAGATAATGTCATATTTCTGTATTTTAAGAAGACGTTGCTAACCCGTAGTTTATGCACATCAGAGGGTATAAAGGCTCAGATGTCTTGGGTGAAGGTTAATGGTTTATATTCTATAGCTCGATAAGATTTGTTGTGATAAATCAACAGTCTGAACTAAAAACGTGTAAAAAAGTGACCGTTGTTATTGTGATCGTTACTGCACATGTGCAGCTCTCAACAGAGATGAGAAAGATGCAAGATGTCTCACTCCTTAGCAACTTCTGTTCTCAGAAAAATTTGCATTTACCCATTAGGTATATGATTAGCTGTTTTCTACTCTTGCCTCTTTTTCCAGCATGTTACTGATAATGGGACACACAAGGGGAAGAAAACATTAAGGGATAATTAGGGATCCTACAAAGAGCATTATTACCTCACACAATATAATTACCTACATTACAAACACATTTTTTTAAATTAATTAAAAATAATCTTTTGCTGGAAACATCCAACAGGCCAACTATTGCCCCATATCAGTGATATAGAGTAAGTCAATTAAGTTATTTAAAAAAAAAAAATGTTTAAAGCACGACGGGCAGAGTGACAATAAACACTGACGGGATTCTAGTACCATGTCGCAACTCAACAATATAATAGGCGTTTGCTTTTGGGCCCCTCTGGTACAGACTGTTGTTCAAGGAAGAGTCCAGGTGAATAATACTCCTGTCCTGGAAATCACCATCTACCATTCTCTCGTCATTCCTTGCCTGGCTGAAGGATATGATGTCGTTTCTGCACCTAGAAAAGATAAAGTTTACATTTAAACTTCCTGAAGAAGTGGCAACCCTTTTTTTCCTATTCTAATGCTTTATCTGTTCTCCCTCCTGACTGATTGCCTAAGTTTTTATACATTATCATCGGACTGCAGCAGAAGTTGAAGCTTGAGTTTTTAAAAAAACATTTTTTTACTTTGTATTTTACTTTCTATTTATTTATTTTTATTTTATTTTTATTATTTTGTCTTTCTTTCTTTCTTTTTTTTTTTTAGCTGTGTAGTTGTCGTGCAGGGGTTGGGTGTGTTGGGTGGCTGGATGGGGAATAGAATAGGAAAGAAAATGTGAAAAATGGTGATTTGTCAACTTGGCATTGTGTTTTTTTTGTTCGATTTTGCTTTTCACTAATTAAAAATTTGGTGAGTAAGGAAGGAACAGAGGGAGAAAAATAACCTTAATTGATTTTTCATGACAAATTAAAACAATATTCACAATGTCATATGCAGATTATGAATTATTGGAAACTTATACAACACTGAAATCAGGAGAAGATGAGGATTTTCGGGAGGCATGTTTGTTTGACAGCCATCGTTACTTTTGAGGGGGAAACCGCAGGAGGATCCAGCAGCATTTGTTCTGGCCAAGCCTGCGTTACACAGGGCGGGAGTGAGAGTGTGCAAACGTTTACAGCCCTTTCCTCCCGTTGTAAATTTTCCCCTGGGTGGCTGCTGTTTGTAGGAGTGTTTTGGCTGTAAAATTGCCTGCTTAAATACGCATTAAAAATATTTCCTCCCAGATTAGGCAGAGAGGATGGAGAAGATGTACGCGGCGTCATCAAAAGACGGATGCATACTAATGGTTGCTCCCCTCGTTTATCAGGCCCGTTCCCTTGTTGCTGTTTTTTTTCCCTCTCACTCTCTGTACCTCTCTCGCTCTCCTCCGCCATCTGTTAGCATATCTCCATCCTTTTTATCTCTATTCACACACACACACACACACGCACACACACCTCCATCACCTCTATCTCATTCCTCTGTTTTTTTTTCCTCCCTGCAGATAATCTAAAGGGAAGACAGCTTCTTCACACAACCTACAAAATGTTTATGACGGCAGCAGGTGTAGAGGGTGAGATCATCTGTCCCGAACAGACACACACAAACCATGACACACACACGCACGCACGCACGCACGCACGCACGCACGCACGCACACACACACACACACACACACACACACACACACACACACACACACATACGGACCAGAGAGGCAATCAACAGACGGGATTGACGCATGCATTCTGGCTGCATTCACACAAAATGCGCAGGCTTGTGCTTTACAACATAACATAACCCTCTGTTC
>OMLP01014677.1:0-15939 GCA_900302685.1 Spondyliosoma cantharus
AAAAAAAAAAAAAATAAATATTAAAAAAAAAAAAAAAAAAAAAGCAGAGCCCGACAAATAATCCATAAACTGCACAATGAGTCAGACAATTAATGAAGCATATGGGATCATATATATCAGGTCCCATCACACCGGACTGCTGCTAGAAACCCCTTTACAATCTATCATCTCCTAAATCTGCATAGGAACTGTTCTCCTGTACAAATTGTTCAGAGCATTGGTTTTGTTGAACTCTGGTGTCCATCCATGATGTCTAACCATCAGCTGTAGCAGCTACACTGATGTTTTCCTCCCTCTCTCTCTCTCTCCAGCCTGTTGAGGTCGAACCAGGCCACTGTGTGTGACCTTCCAGCTGATTCACATGTTCTACTGGGAAAAACACACACTGCTTTTATGATATAAGCTCCCCCTGCTGGCACACATTCAACAAAGCCCAGGAAGGATCACCTCACATCAGCTCACCCAGGTGGTTTAAAGAGCTCCTGCAGATCAGCTGGTGCTGTAGCTGCAGTCTCTCGTTCAGCTGGCTGCTGAAGGTGCTCCAGAAGCAGATGACACACTTCCATTTTCATATGCTAGTATTTCTATATATTTGCTTAATAATGTTTTTTAATATGTAACAAGATACTTGTTTTTTACTGTATGTGTGCATGTTTCCTTATTGGCGGTGGGAAGTTACCCATTATAATATTATCTCTATACACATTTCTGGAATAATTAAGATGATTTCTGTTTGTCAGACAACATAATGTTTAATGGCACAAACAAGATAAACATGGTTCCAGACTGATTCAAACCTGATGGTAAACACTAGTTTTTAATGATAAACATTGTGGTGTTTTACATTGCTGAGTTTCTTCTTCTACTGTGGCAAAAAAAAGAGTGGTTGGATACATGGTGGTGCATTCACGTACCACCACCAACAGAACTAGCTTAGCACACGAGCTAAATATAATAATACTTACTAACGTTAAGAAGCTGATGAGTCTTTAACCGAATGACAACAAATGCTAAATAATAATTCAGGTACATGATAAAATATCTTGAACGGCCATTTTTTGTTAGACAACACGTAAAAAAGTTCAGGATGTTTAACCTTTTCGCTAGAACTCCTCGTTACGCACGCCGTTTTACGTGCTGACGTATGAACCAATCAGACCAATCACAGAGCTGCAGCCAGGAGGCGCCCCTTCAGGGACAGTAGGATTTATGGGATTTGTTATCCCACATTTGTTTGGTAAAACAAGTGGCAGCGCGTAAGTTTGTGCTCTCGCAGCATGATTATTACAATAGTATTATAATTGTTATGCAAAGAATGATTCAAGTTTTTTGAATATATCACTAAAAATCCTCTCAACGTTTGGTTGCCTGGGTAACCGGAGAGAGGGAGGGCATCATGGGAGCTCGCTCACGAGCGCCAGAAGCACGTCACTTATTCCTGTGTTGTTGTTTTTGTTTTTTAATTTCTTTTTTCACCGCTTATTCTGGACAAACATGAAATACTATTTAAATGCAAAAAAAAAAAAAAGACAACAGGGAGGGGGCGTTGGTAACTTGGTTTTGACCCGGAAGTGACGTTAACAAGTCCTTCCTGCATCGAGACCGGCAAGATGGCAGCGGACACGCAGGTTTGTGTGGCTGGCTTTTAATAGTGTACTATCGACTTACAGAACGCTATTCAACTACGTTAGAAGCCAAATTTATGTCAGATGGAGTGTAATTTGTGTGTATGTGTTGCATCTGAGCAGAAACCCGGGTAGTGTTCAACGACAGCTAGCGAGCAGGCTGTTAGCTTTGTGCTACGTAGCCTCAGTGTGTCACTTCATGACTGAGCTGCTGCAGCTAGCGAGAACCAGCCTGTTCTGATGGAGGACTGGTTCCTGTCCGCAGTGGCAGGCGAGCTGAAAGCTTTATCAGGAGGGTGCTATCTTGAAAACAAACTCTTCAGGGGATAAAGTCATTGTCAGAAAGATCAATTTGTCTGAATTCCCAGAGTTAGACAGAAATCAGTGGTGTGATGAATAGTCAAACCACGCCCTCCTTAAAAGTGAATTAAAATCAGTCTATTGATGTTGTGAATGAATCCAAGATACAGTATTAGTCAGTTTAGTAGATACTGACATAATATATTTGCTGGTTGATGTAAAAATGAGAATATTATTGAGTTAAATTCATAAAGTGTAGCTCCACAAATAAAAGTCTCTCCCTTTTATCTGATCCCTCTGAATTAATCTCAATCCCACCCAGAACAATTTCAGATAAAACTGAAAGCTGACACATTTACACTGTCTGTAATTTATCCTTACACGATTACAGTTGTTAGTCGTGGTCGACCAGTATTTATTTATCAGGGCCGAAAGCAAGGAGACTGAAAAACGATATTTAGGACTGATATTAATCTGCTGTAAAGATTCAAATCAATCAGTGATGAAATAATCCTAAATACAGTTTACTCAAATATTCTTCACTACAATTTTGAGGTACGTTACTTGGTTGTTTATATTTTCTGCTACATTATTCTTCCTCTCCACTACATTAGATTGAGATTATTCAGTGTTTATAGGCTATTAATTGTGACGTGGTACCGATCAGATATTGTTGCAGGGACATTGTGTGAGAGGATGTCGCATCAGAGACAAAGTAGCAACTTTTTAAATTAGATTGTTTTTTTATGGCCCTGATAATTGGCCGGGGCAGATAATCGGTCTACCCCGAGTCGTAATCAGAACATCAATGTCCCAAATAGGAATTGACAAACTTGTCACTCCTGTTGATTTGTTTATTGACAGGAAATCAATCAGCTACTTGTGTATGTAATTGTAGACTGTATATGGATAAGTCGCCCTTCCACGTCCCACTCGATTGTGAAGTGAATATCTTGTGGACTTTTTGTTGGACTAACGTAGCCGCATTGACCCGACTATTACTCCAGGTTTCAGATACACTGAAGAAATTTGCTGTGAACATAACTACAGCCAGTGTGAAGGAGCGTAAGGAGATATTTGGAGAGCTGAAGCGATGTATAAAGGGCAAAGGTGAGCAGTGTCGTCTTGTTTGTTGTTGTCGTTAATTATGTTTCCCCCACTTTGTTTAAAGTAGGCGCAATAATCAACACTAACGCTTCTTCATTATGAACTCTTACAGAGTTACCAGAGCCTGCCATCAAAGGTCTATGCAAGCTCTTCTGCCTCACTCCACACAGATATCGGTAGGTGTTTCAAGCCGTGAGAAAACCGCTCGTTACACAGTGGAAATATAAATTAAATGTATGTGTTTACATGGCTCTGTGTGTGCTTCTCAGGGATGCTGCATCGCGCAGAGAGCTCCTCTCTGTCATCGCCCAGCTGGCTGACAGTCAGCCTGACATCCTGGTGAGCAGCCTCCTCCACTGCCTGCTGAACAGTGGCGTCATCAGCAAAAGTGGAGAGCCAAGGTACTGCTCTGAACGTTATACTGAATTATGTGTATTTTTTAATGTATGACTCAAGACTGCCATGATATACATGTTCTTTAAAAGTGTACGTGAACTTTTAGGGGATAAGAAAAAATAAATATGTATGTTTAGGAACCTGTTTCTGCTCTTCCTCCTGTCACGCCCATCTTTTTATATTTGCAGTACAAGCACCGGCTCTGCTGCCTTCATCGGCTTGTCTTGGACCTGCCTTTTAGTCCACAGTGTGTTTTCTGCCCCAGAGAAGAGAGAAGGAGCCACCTGGAAGAAAATGGTCAGTAAAAAAAGAATATCTGTTTACGTGGAGTTTGCCTTTTTGATAATTATCAGTAAATATGATGTCGTGATTTTTCCTTGTTTTATTTTGAACGTTGGTATCACCTCGTGGTCTGTTGTCCTGTCTTGCAGGTCGAGGTTCAGAGCCTTCTGGTGGCTGAGGTGGTGGGTGGAGCGAAGAACACAGCTCAGAAATCAAGCCTGAAGAATCTCAGTCACCTCTGGGAAGAAGTGAGTACAGCGTCTGAAACACACTGGCAGTAAAAGACACGTTGATTTTGTTGAAGGAGAGAATCTTAACAATTACCTTCTGGTCATCACAACAACAGAGTTATAGACTTTGACACAATATTAGTATGCAACATTAATCAATACATCTTTTACCGCGGCAAAGCGATGAGAAAGCCTCTGGCATCGTCTCACTTAGTGCTGCCTGCCTGCCACCGTTCCTACTGTGAGCACAAGAGTATACATATTATCTTAATTGGCAACATCTAGAAACAGACATTTTGTCGTCTTTAACAGAATCCTGGACTGGTGGATCAATACTTCAGCACACTGTTGAGTCTGGACCAGAGCCCCACCACTCTGGCCATGCTGGGGATTTGTTTAGACTTCTGCACGGCTCATAAAGACAAAGAGACAATAGAGAAGCACAAGGTAAGTTTTTTATCTAACACAGAATCCCAGGTGACTGTATTTGACACTACAATCGTCAACCTCGTGTCTACTGATTTTTTTTTCCAGAGTGCCCTGTTGGACCTGTACATAAAATCAGTCCTCATGAGCAAGACAAAACCACAGCAGCACATTCTGGACAAAAGTGGCTCCCTGCTGCGTCACGTGTCTCACTCCGAGTTCAAGGAGCTGCTCCTCCCCACGCTGCAGAAGACGATGCTTCGCAGTCCAGAGAACGCCATTCACAGTAAGATGCTATAAGTGTCGGGTGTTAAATACTCCTCTGCACAGGCAGCTCTCGTTCAGTGGATTAAAACGTTGTCTGCTCTCTTTGCAGCCATTTCCTGCCTGCTGTCGGCTGTAACTCTTGACCTCAGTCAGTATGCCATGGACATCGGAAAGGCCATCGCAAGTAAGGCCTTAATGGACACGCAGTTCATTTGGTTTTACATCCATCTAACAGAACATTTATTAAGTATACACTCAACTGCAGTGAGGGGAATGATTTATCACAGAAGGACTGAAAGACTGAGTGCTTAATTTGGCTTAACTACGTGGATTAAATTACTATGGTCTGTGTTACAGGCCAGCTGAAAGCTAATAATGCCCAGCTGATGGAGGAGGCGGTCCAGGCCATGCAGAACCTGGCTCAGCAGTTCAGCGATCCCTCTGCTGTGCAGGACATCGTCACACACCTCTTCAAGATCCTCGGAGGTGAGCTGATTAACCACCCGTTAGACTGAAGTATCATCCGAGTTGCGTTTGGTTTGATTACTTAAATCTTAATTGTTGCGGTTGCAGGTTCGGAGGGAAAGCTCACAGTTGTTGCTCAGAAGATGAGCGTGCTGTCAGGTAAGAGGCCTAACAAACAAACACCTGTGATTATGAGCCGTTTCATTTCATTGTCAGTTTTTTTTTTTTTTTTTGGTCAACCTGAGAATTTTCCTTTTTGTTTTAGGGATTGCCAGCTGCAGCCATCATGCCGTGTCAGGAACCTCCAGCCAGACTGTCAGCTCTGCAGTCGCTGTGATGTTCATCCCTTATTTACAACAAGAAGGTATCATCGCTCTTTGTGCTCTTCCTCTCCTTCCCCCCCTGATATAGAGTCTAAAGGGCAGTGTTGCTCAAAACATCACTACCTTAGTGCAATAAATAAGTGAATATTGAATATAGTTTAAAGGGAAGATGCATTGTTTTGCAGTTTCTGTCCTATTTGGGGGCAGGTGTGTAAGTAAACTGCAGTCAGTGTAAGTAATGTTAAAGAATTTAAATTTTTACTGTTTTCATTTAGTTCACGAGGGCACCCTGGTGCATGCAGTATCTGTGCTCTCCCAGTGGAGCAGTCGCCTCTCAGTGGAAGTTCCCACCGCTCTTTTGGATTGGTTGAAGAAAGCCTTCACCCTGAAGACCTCCACCTCTCTGGTTCGACAGGCCTACCTTCAGACCATGCTCGGGGCCTTCAGAGGTCAGTCGCACAGGAGATGTTCTATTGTGTGTCGAATGTACAGAACCGTGAATTTAACTGAATCCTGAGCCCTGTGCTGTCACCTCTCCTCCGGCTTTTAGGCGACACTCTGGCCCAAGCCTCAGACCTCGTGCCTTTGCTCCTCCAAACAGTGGAGAAGGCTGTGGCACAAAACTCCCAGCATGCTCTGCTCGCAGAAGGCGTAGCAGCTTCTGTTCTTTTGAGTCGACTGACGCTGCTGGAGACACAGCCAGGTAAGGCGGACAGCTCGGTAATCAGTTTTCTAACTCCTGGAGACTCTTAGGAAGGAAAGTGATGAGGATGTTTTTGTGTCTCTGCAGAGGCCAAGTTCTCCAGCTTCTGGAACCTGATCTTAGATGAGAAGAAGCCGCTTTTCACGACAGAGAAGTTCCTCTCCCAGGCCAACGAGGAAAGTAAGGCAACATTATCTTACTAGTTTAAGAGGCAGCCATTTCTATTCTAAGCTTCTCCAGTTATTTTTCACTGGATTGTGTTGAAATGTGTTTCTGAACATCCGCCAACAAACCTCATGGATAATGTGCTGTGTGTATTCATTTGAGTAACTCTTGCAAAATATTTTATAGCAGTCAAATTGATAACAATAAATACAATGTATGTGTGTTGCCTTTTTACTCATGATTTCTAATTATCAACACATGCACTGATGTCTTCTTCTCTCCGTCTCCAGCTCTGCTCACAGTGTTGCAGCTCTGTGAAAGACTCTTCCTGGATCACGCTCACAGGCTCAACACCAGCAAGTCCCAGTGAGTCTGTCCCTCTGTTGACATGTAGAGAAACTGTCTTAAAGTCAAGTCAAACAACATGCACCAAGATCCTGTAGTGCTTGTATCCCCGGTTAATTTTCCCCCCGTTGGTCACTCTCCCGCAGGATGTATCATCACGCCACGGTTGCGGTTCTGCTCAGTCGCAGCTGGCGTGTGAGGAAGCGAGCGCAGCAGACAGTCAGGAAGCTGCTCTCCTCTCTGGGTGGCTCCAGTCTGGCCCACGGCCTTTTGGGTGAACTCCGCGTGGTCATCAACAAACACAAAGTACATCATTAATTTTCATCACAGAGCTACATCTTTACAAGTTGGCTGTGGATCACTGATTGAATCAGCTGACTGCTAGTTTGTTTTTTTTAGCTACTGACTGTTGGCTGTGAACTTTTAGGTTTTGCCTCAGGACGTCCTGGCATCAGAATCTGGAGAGCTCAGCGAGGTGGGTCGCAGCTACGTTCCTCCTCGCGCCCTGCTCGAGGCGCTGTGTGTCGTTTGCTCCGCCGCCAGCCAATGGGGTGACCCCGCAGAAGCAGAGAATCTGGCCATGGAGACCCTCATAGTCAGCCATCATCCATCCGTCGGTAAGACACTGAGATGCTCTCCACAACTGAACCACATATAAACTGCTGTCGTTTTTGTTTTTTTAAAAACGTGTTTGTTTGGATGGTCGTGTCGGAGCCCTGTCACATATTTGACATCTCGTCTTCTCCGTCTCTTTCAGTTGCAGCTCGCCGTGGACTCTGGCCCGTTCTGCTCCTCTCCATGAAAATAAACGCCAAAGAATTTATAGAAAACAATCTGGAGGCTGTTCTGCCGCATCTGCTGGAGGTCAACACGGACAATCAGGTCTGAAAACATCCCACACCTCTTTGTTTGGCCGTGGATCCGCTGATACGTTTGAAAAAATAGTCAGGAGATTACCCTGCAGACCACTGTTGTTTTGTCCACTGTGTGGGACATTCAGTGCTTATTGTTAGACTAGACGGGACTGGACTCAACCCAGCCTGTAACTGAGCTGTCGGTGCTTTGGCTGATAATAATAGTAATGGAAGGTGAGGGTCAGGGGCAGACTGGGATAATAATCCAGGCCAATCTCCACATTCAGTCTGTTCACAACAACTTACTGCATTTTTTGTTACATCGTTTTTAAGAGTAGTTAAAAAATAACAGCTGGAGTTGTTAAAAACAGCCCCGTTTCTTCAGAGTTAGTCAACTGCACTTCCATAGTTAAGGCAGTAAATATTTATATGAATCCTTTTTTGCCCTTTGGGACGTGTGTTTGTTTTGCACCTGGCATGTCCTTCAGAGCTCTGTCGGGACGTGGATATTTGTTACGCTGCCAGGGTGTTTGATCGTCACATTTTTCTCCTCAGGCTGTGAAAAATGCGGTCGGCGCCCTCTCCAGCCTCTCCCCCAACAAGCTGTTACCGCGTGTGATCACTCACGTCACCGAGGCGCTTTCCCGACCTGCTTTATGCCACGTCACCAAGGAAGAGTACGCCATCATGCTGACGCCCGACGGAGAACTGTATGACAACAGCATCATCCAGAGGTAATGCGCTGCCTCTGCTGCAGCTTCGGACTCTCTGTTGTCTATCTGGCTTTTTTCTTTACTCTTGTTTTCTGCGTCCACGTGCGCTGCAGTGCCCAGAAGGAAAGCACCAAGAAGGTCAACATGAAGAGAGAGAACAAAGCCTACTCCTACAAGGAACAGATCATTGAGCTGGAGTTACAGGAGGTAAAGTGCTCGCACTACCATTTTATGTACTTTTGGTGGTGTGGATGTCTGGAACACATGTTAACTTTTCTTTAAACTCGCAGGAGATAAAGAGGAAAAAAGGCATCAAAGAGGAACTTCAGCTAACAAGCAAACAGAAGGAGATGATGCAGATGCAGCTGGAAAAGGAGGCGGCCATTCGCAAAAGACTGCGCGGGGTATGAAGCCATGTCATCCAGAGTGATGCCCTAAAACTGAGCGACTGAAGCGTGACAGCCTTGTTACTGAGCTGCGGTGTGCTTTTTGTTGTCATCAGCTGGATGTGGAGCTGCAGAGCGCCGTGGGTCTGCTGGAAGCTCTTCTGATAGAGAGACCTGCTCGGATCACCCAGGAGCTCCCGCCGGTCCTCCAGGTCCTGATTCCACTGCTACAATCCCCTCTGGCTGCTCCGCGCATCCACCAGGTCTTCTCGGACATCGGAGTGTGCCTCATGCCAAAACACCTTCACCATCTCGGTACGCAGCTCGTCTTCGTGTTGTATTTTATCGACGGATTGCAGCGGAAGCATCTCGACTAAATGTTGCTTTTTCTTGCAGCTGTGCTCGTCGGACACGTGACTCTGCGGCTGCTAAAGCCAGAATGCGATCTGGACGAGGCCTGGGGACAGGAGGATCTGGACACAGCAGTTCAGCGCACCATGCTGCTGCTGCACAACCACACTGTCCCGCAGAGAGAAGCCAAGACTGCTGGTGAGTACGAGAGAAAGTTACACCGTTAACACCAGAAGCAAAGAGATTGATTTCAACTAACCACGCACATACACACTTTTTGTTTCTCAATCGTTTCTTGCTAGAATTAAAGGTTTTTGATGATGTTTGAATGTGTCCAGACTTCAGGAATGTAATGTTAGACTTTTTCTTGGTTTTGTTTTCCCTCAGATGTGGCTCCGCTGTCTGCTCCCGCTTTCTCCTTCTGCTTCCCTCTCCTCAACGCAATGCTCCGGGAGTCTTCGGGCAGCGACGAGGAGGCGGAGAACCTGATGACCAAAGCCTTGCAAGTGGTCACGGAACACTCCCAGCTTCGGGCCGAAACAGAAAGTGATGACGTTTTTATAGACGAGGTAACCGTCGTTTTATTTTCACTTTGGCCTGAACAGGTAGAGCTGTTGTGGCAAAAATAAAACAACCAGAAACAACTGAGAAATCATCATCACGTCTCAAAATTAATTTACTAACGAGGCGTCTACTGTCTCTTGTGTTCGCACATATTTTCCGTAGCTTGAAGCAAAACCATCGCTCTGTAAAAATGAACGGCACAGTGAATTAAAAAAGTCTTTATGTGACATGATAACCATTTGATTTGCAGTTTATTGGATCTCTGTACTGACTGTCGTGTTGTCTTGTCTCAGAACGGCCCAGAGCTGCTTCCACGTGTCACCATGCTGCTGCTGCTGACCAGAATTATTTCTACAGCCACCCCGAGACTGCAGGTAAAGAAAGGGATTATACAAACACAGTTGAATTAATTTCATATTCAAATATCCACTGTTTCTGTTTGTTGTTGATGGCCATTCATTTTTTTAGTGCTGAATTTCTGCATATGACTTGTGGCTGAATATGACTGAAGCTGTGTGACTTTCATTCTATTCTTCTCTGTCATCCTTGTTCTGTGTCCTATTGAGTCATAATGATGTTGTCACATCGATGACAGAAGCGTCGCTTAGCTCTGTGCTGTTTCACACTGTGTTTCAGGTGTTGGCAGCTCAGTGCCTGACAGCCCTGTGTGCCAGCGCTGGAGGAGGAGACGGCTGCGCTGTGGCAGAGCAGCCGGAGATAGACGTCCTGCTCGAAGCTCTGCTTTCACCCTGCTTCTCTGTGCGGGACGCTGCCCTCAGGGTGAGCTACAGTTCATTCTGATGCATGTTGAATGGTCTGTAAACCGGTCCGTTACTGACAAAGTGACAACACATTTGATGTGTAACTAAGGAATTAACATTATCAGCTAAGTTATATCGCTGATGTTTATTTCTACTAAACATGCTCTGAACACTCCTTCTGTCTGTGCTCAGGGATTGTTGGAGATGGAGTTTGCCTTGCCCACAGACAGCTCAGAGTCCAGCGGGTTGAGTCTGCTGCGCAGGCTTTGGGTTGCCAGGTTTGATGTTGAAGAGGAGGGCCGAGCCTTGGCTGAGAAGTATGTAGTATCGGGTGTCTTGCTCTTTTTCCTCTGTTAGCTCGAAATTATAACTGTGCTTTTTTCCTGCAGACTTACATTTTTGCACTGAGACTGAGAGTGTAAACTGTGAGAGCTGTGAAATCAACAGTTAAACTAATGTGTTGCCTTGTCCTTTCCCCTCAGACTCTGGGAGTCTCTGGGTCTGGAGCTGGTCCCTGAGCTCTGCTCCCTGCTGATCGGAGACGTCACCCACCACGAGGAGGCCGTCCGATCTGCCAGCGCCGAAGCTCTGTCTAGTGCCGTGTCCGAATACAGAGACCAGTCCGCCACCGTGCTCGGCCAGCTCACTGAGCTCTATCACCAGAAACTCTATGTGAGGCCCTGAACCCCGGCCACATCACAGTATAACGCTTCTAGCTTCAGCACCACTGATGAATTTGATCTCTGAAACAAAAGACTGATAGTTTTGTGTTCATTGTATTTTTCAGAGACCACCTCCAGTGCTAGACGCTCTCGGCAGAGTCATCTCTGAAGCTCCACCTGACCAATGGGAGGCCAGGTACACCTCAGATGAGATAAACCAGCATTTATTTTAAATGTTTTCATCTCGAAGCGAAAATACAAAAAATCAGTGGGTCCAGGGGGGGCCTTAGCTAATGGATGCACAGTTAACCACCATAATAGCACCATAGCCTGCTATTGTTCAAGGCAGAAATATTTGGATGAGCTCCAACAGGAGGAGAGACGATGCCAAAAAAAAAACGTAGTGCCGACGACAGAAAAACGCAGGAAGATGCTTGTCTACTTTATTTTGAGACCGTACAGATACAGGTGACCGTTAAATCCGAGATGTTCCTTTGCACTGAACTCTTTCACACTTCTTTGTCAGGTGTGGCATTGCTCTGGCTCTGAACAAGCTGTCCCAGTACCTGAACGAATCTCAGGTCACCCCTCTCTTCCTCTTCTTTGTTCCCGACGCGCTTAACGACCGCCACACCGAGGTGCGGCGCTGCATGCTGGACGCCGCCCTCGCTGCGCTCAACACGCACGGAAAGGTAATGCTTGCTCCTCTTCTTTCAGCCTGCACATCTGTGCAAGTAATGTACTGTGTGGACATTGATATCTCTGCTCTGTGCAACAGGACAATGTGAGCTCCCTGCTGCCGGTGTTTGAGGAGTTTCTGAAGAACGCCCCCCAGGACGCCAGCTACGACTCTGTCCGTCAGAGTGTGGTTATTCTCATGGGCTCCTTGGCCAAACATCTGGACAAAAATGACCCCAAGGTCAAACCCATCGTGGCCAAGCTCATCACTGCGCTCTCTACACCCTCACAGCAGGTAAGCAGCTTGTCGTACTTCAAATCACACCCTGCGTGGTTCAGAGAGCTCAGAATCTGAGAGTTGGAACCATAATCTCACGTGGTTTGTCGTCCGTCATCAGGTCCAGGAGTCTGTGGCCAGCTGTTTACCTCCTTTAGTCCCTGCCATCAAGGAGGACGCTGCAGGGATCGTGAGGAACCTGCTGCAGCTGCTGCTGGAGAGCGACAAGTACGCAGAGAGGAAGGGAGCGGCGTACGGACTGGCCGGCCTGGTCAAAGGTCTCGGGATCCTGGCGCTCAAACAACAGGACATCATGACCACGCTGACCGACGCCATCCAGGACAAGAAGAACTTCAGACGGAGGGAAGGTCGGTGAAGTATCAATTATCTTCATCGTATCTACAGAAGCCAACATCTACTGTCACCAAAGTCTTCAGCAACAGAAAGTATTTTTTGGTGTCATCGGCTAAGGAAGCACTGACCACATGTTTGTCTCTGTTCAGGAGCGCTGTTTGCCTTCGAGATGCTCTGCAATATGTTGGGGAAGCTGTTTGAGCCGTATGTGGTCCACGTGCTGCCACACCTCTTGCTCTGCTTTGGAGACGGAAACCAGTATGTCAGAGAGGTGAGCAGGTAGATCATGTACCTCAGTCCACTGGCGTATTCTGCATTAATTATCTTACGTTTCATCAAAATGTCCTGCTGTAAATTATAACATGTTTCTCTGCACCATCAGCTGTTCTTCAGTATTTACATTAAAACGTAACAATGTGGGCGTAACACCGGATCTGTGAAACTGTTGAATGATTTCTGTCTTCGATCAGTCCTTGAATTATTGTGCGAAAATGTGTCGTATCCCTGTTAAGTTTTTGCCCCCTGCCTTCTCTTCCACCAGGCTGCAGATGACTGTGCCAAGGCTGTGATGAGGAACCTGAGCGCCCACGGGGTGAAACTGGTTCTTCCCTCCCTGCTGGTGGCCCTGGAGGAGGAGTCGTGGAGAACCAAAGCCGGTGAGGAGCCTTTAGATGCACAGGACCCCCGAGATCCTAATAATCATGACCCAGTTGTACACAACTATGACGACAATGGTTAAGTTTAATACAGGGACAGTCACAATTAAACGCTATCCCCTTGTGACCTCCAGGCTCGGTGGAGTTGCTCGGTGCCATGGCGTTCTGTGCACCCAAACAGCTGTCGTCCTGCCTGCCCAGCATCGTCCCCAAGCTGACCGAGGTGCTGACTGACTCCCATGTGAAGGTGCAGAAGGCCGGCCAGCAAGCACTGCGACTGATCGGCTCCGTCATCCGCAACCCCGAAATCCTGGGTAAGTGACTTCACATCAGAACTTGTGCCGGAGGATATGCGAGTTTACATATCGTGACGGTGATGTTGTTGTTCCTCTCTCAGCCATCACCCCCATCCTGCTGGACGCTCTCACCGATCCGTCCAGGAGGACCCAGACGTGCCTGCAGACGCTGCTCGACACCAAGTTTGTCCACTTCATCGACGCCCCCTCCCTGGCCCTCATCATGCCCATCGTCCAGAGAGCCTTCCAGGATCGCTCCACCGACACTCGCAAGATGGCGGCTCAGATCATTGGCAACATGTACTCCCTGACTGACCAGAAGGTACACAGCGTCAGAGTGAACTACAGACAAAAAAACAAAGCCTGTATTTAGCCGTTACGTTTTGTTTACGCTGTGATGCATCTCGTTGTTTATAGGACCTGTCCCCCTACCTGCCGAGTGTTATTCCTGGACTGAAGGCCTCTCTGTTGGACCCGGTGCCTGAGGTGTGTTTCGTAATAGAAGCAATACCATAATGTTGTGCCCTGTGTGTGTGTGTGCGACGTTGAAGCTGCAGCTGCTCTTCATCTCCTCCCCAGGTTCGTACAGTCTCAGCCAAAGCCCTGGGCGCCATGGTGAAGGGGATGGGCGAATCCTGCTTTGACGACTTGCTGCCGTGGCTCATGGAGACTCTGGCGTCCGAGCAGAGCTCTGTCGATCGCTCCGGAGCCGCACAAGGTCGCTTCTTCCACACTCTGTCGCCGTGTTGTTTCTGTTTTGCTCCCTATATATGTCGCTCACTGAACGACGTGTGCGTTGGTGTCTTCAGGTCTGGCCGAGGTCATGGCGGGACTCGGAGTGGAGAAGCTGGACAAGCTGATGCCAGATGTGGTGCAAACAGCCAGCAAGGTCGATATCGCGTCCCACGTCAGAGATGGCTACATCATGATGTTCATCTACCTGCCCCTCACCTTTGGAGACAGGTTTACTCCGTATGTTGGACCCATCATCCCCTGCATCCTCAAGGTATTGTTGCGACCAGAATGGGTTTGTTTTTTTTCTGCTCTTACTGTGGTTGAATATTTTGCTGTGATTTTAAACACACATAAGCAGCTAACGGCGACAGATTTGGGGCGAGAAATATTGTAATCTCACTCCTCTCTTTCCCACCGCAGGCTCTGGCCGATGAGAATGAATACGTGAGAGACACGGCGCTGCGAGCCGGCCAGCGAATCATCAGCATGTACGCCGAGACCGCCATCGCGCTGCTGCTTCCTGAGCTGGAACAGGGCCTGTTCGATGACCTGTGGAGAATCAGGTCCGATTTAAATGCACAGATGCACATTAACGATCGATTAAGTGTCACTCTTATACTGACTAGTTGTGTGTCGGTGGCGTCGGTGGTTGCAGGTTCAGCTCGGTGCAGCTGCTTGGAGATCTGTTGTTCCATATCTCTGGAGTGACAGGAAAGATGACCACGGAAACTGCTTCTGAGGACGACAACTTTGGAACAGCTCAATCCAATAAAGTATGGATACATTTCTTTTCTACAACAAAATCCTCTAGTTAAAGTCGTCTTTCTCTTGTATCTTTATCATCGCTGACCTTCGACCTTTTCTCTCCCAGGCTATCATTGGAGCTCTCGGAGCTGAGCGGCGTAACCGCGTCCTCTCCGGCCTGTACATGGGCCGTTCAGACACTCAGCTGGTGGTTCGACAGGCTTCCCTCCACGTGTGGAAGATCGTCGTGTCCAACACCCCAAGAACTCTTCGAGAAATCCTCCCGACCCTCTTCACTCTGCTGCTGGGCTTCCTGGCTTCCACCTGCCCTGACAAGAGAACGGTATTACTCCTTTAACTTTGTAAACCCACTCTGTTTTCATTCTCCCTGCTTGGGAGCACAGTTTGTTTTTTCCTGCCGCTGTGAAAACACCCGCTGTGTGTCTGTGTGGGTTTTTAGATCGCTGCTCGGACGCTGGGCGATCTGGTGAGGAAGCTGGGAGAGAAGATCCTCCCTGAGATTATTCCCATCCTGGAGGAGGGACTGCGGTCTGACAAGAGCGACGAGAGGCAGGGAGTCTGCATCGGTCTCAGTGAGATCATGAAGTCCACCAGCAAAGACGCAGTGAGTCACGCGGACACAACAACAACACACGTCACTTCACAAGCCTGTAGCATCATAGTGAGTGAGGTGGAATGAGATGAAGATTATAGACGTCCAACAGCAGGAGAGGCACAAAAAAGCTATATTTTAGCAAGTATAAAGACTAACTTATCCATCCTACTACATCAACCCTGTAGATTCAAATAACTGGAAATAAAGGTATTAGGAATCGGAGAATTGCATTATTAAACTTTCACTAACCTGAAGGTGTTTGATTTGTAGGTGCTCGTCTTCTCTGAGTCGCTGGTCCCCACAGTGAGGAAGGCTCTCTGTGACCCTCTGGAGGAGGTCAGAGAGGCTGCAGCCAAAACCTTTGAGCAGCTTCATGCGACCATCGGTCACCAGGCGCTGGACGACATCCTGCCTACCCTGCTCAAACAGCTGGTGAGGGAACCAGGAGACAAACACTGGTCGGGTAGCATTCAAACGTTTTCAGTCCGGCTTTTGATACGCTGACTGTCTTTTCTCAGGATGACGAGGAGACGGCCGAGTTTGCTTTGGACGGCCTGAAGCAGGTCATGGCGGTGAAGAGTCGATCTGTGTTGCCTTACTTGGTTCCAAAGGTAAAGTGTCACAGCTGAGCTTTCCTTTTTTTTTTTTTTTTTTCCCC
>OMLP01014681.1:9287-20835 GCA_900302685.1 Spondyliosoma cantharus
GAGGACAAAGATAAAGAAGGGGGGGATACAAATGTGAAACACAAGAGGCTGCTGAAGTAGACAAGCACAGTAAAGGAGTAACTTCAGGAGAACGGAAAAAGGGGTGACTGGTACAGCGGGGGAGAGAGACAGAGGAGGTAGATGGAAAAAGCACCAGAATGACAGAGAAGTAATTCATATGTGGGCATGAAAGTGACACAGCCTGAATATAAAGTAGCCCCGCAAGGTCTCACACACACTTGCAAGTGCACAGACATGCACACACACACACAAGTGCACAATCTGTAGAGGAGTCAAAAACATCATTCATTGAGCACACTGAGTATCTGTTTCTGAGCAGCAGCGTGTGTCTAAACGGCGTCTGCAGTCTTAACTGAAAAAAGAGGCTACAATAACAGCATATCAAACAGCGCGTGTGAGGCGTTAGGGTGTTACGATGCGAGGAGACTGAACAGCAAAAGAAAGACAAGAAAGTCAGAAGAGATACGAGAGAAAAACGAGAAGACGAGGCGAGAAGAGAGAGGAATATCAAAAAACCCCAACACGCTCAAAATAAATGGAGAGCTGCAGACAAAAGTACATGACATGAAAGAGAAGGAGAAGAAAAAGTTGTGAGGAAGTTAAACAGAGAGTAGAGGACACACAGATATAAAACAGAGCAGGACAAAGTGCTGCAGTCTTACAACGTGTTTTCTCCGTGTGGCAGAAGAGTCATCAGAGAGGACCGCGAGCTTTAGGAACAAATCAAACCTGATTAGTCATTCCAGCGGTTCTGCTGTGTCACCTTCCAACCATCCGGATCCCAGAGGCTAATTAATTCTGTCGCTGTTCTGCTGCGACGTCTCCACTTTCACTCTTCCGCATAGTGACGACTGACATTGTCTTCTGCATGTTGATAAAGTTTGTGTTGAGACAGCGGTGTGAAATCTCAGCCCGTGCGTGGCTGTCAGTGGCATAATTAGGCAGCTCGCCAAATTCTCAGGAAGTAAGTGAACCCTTCGACACGCTGCGCCTCCGCAGGATACTGACAGGAGGAGACGCGGAGATGGAGACAAGTTTATGTTCTCCGTGAGATGTGTTTGGAGCTATTTGTTTGATGGCCCATAGATGGGTACACAAAAGTAGGAGCCCTGTAATAGTCCTGCATTATATACTGTACATGTATATGATCTCTATTAAGATTACAATGTTCAAGTAGTGTTAATCCTGTAACACACAATTCTTCTACATCTTTTGTTTTCCTACCATTTTTTATGTACAGCAGTACATTGTACTGACATTGACATTATGGGCTATTGTGTATAAATGCTGACAAAAACACAGATTCAAGTCAAATCTGTGCTTTTGTCAGTTTATGGGGGTCAGAAATGGAATATGATATTACTATTACCATGTTTTTATTAGTGTATAATCACCTGAAAGTAAGAATCGTTGTGTTTTTGTTACCTCAAAATGAGCCTTTTATATCTACAGAGGAAGCGGGTCTTCTCCCACGGCGGAGTCCACCATAAATCCTACACACTGGACCTTTGATATATAACTGTAGCTATAACTAAACACTTTGAATTAATGTTGGTTCAACAATTCTGAAGACACAGTTTATTACTCAAGTATGTTTTGAAGCTGAAAAAATATTTTAATTACTTGAATTTTCCTTATTTACAAAATGCCAAAAAATCTATTGAAATCATTTTGATAATATATAATTGTTCAGTCGTCCTCTTCTTTCTCTTTGCTATCCTCCCTCCTACTCTCACTGGCCGAGTAAACATTCAACTGATTTCTTCTCTGACTACTGGTTAAGTTGAAGTCTACAATTTGAGCTTATGATGGACAATCTCTCCTGTTTTCTGGCATTAGACAGGCTAAACAATGGGAAAATGTAAAAATGCAATGCAAAAATAACTGAGAAATGAACCAGTCCAAATTCTTTCGATCCGCACTCACCCCGTACACGAGCTCTCCGACCATGCCATTCCATATCTTCGTCTCTGGGTCCCTGGCGCCATATTTCCCATCCGGCACGATGGAGATCTTGTATTTGATTCCGATGTGTTTGGCGATCTCCGAGGCCAAGTCCACGCAGTACCCCTCGAACTGGTCGTTGCCTTCGTACAGTTCCCAGTTCTTCTTAAGCATCACGTAGGGACCCTCCTACAAATACAGCATAAGGGGGAGAAAGACACAACTGTTTGGAGGAACATGACGGCAGGGATTATTAAAAGACTGAAAGTGAAAACTTATCAAGAGGAGACAGCAGTACCGTTGCAGACAATGTGGCAGGGTAAGACACATATATGATACCAGTGCATATTATTATTCCTGGGGAAAGACATACTGCAGGTATATATCTATTTCAAAAGAAGATTTATATTGCTTTTTTATCATACACAAAAAAAGCACAATTCTATGAATTACACAAATGGACAGCAGCATCTATGAAAGCAAATAGTTTGTAAAATGGGAAAACTATTACAGCTGTCTTTTTAAAAGCCCGCGTCTGAGGAAGACTTTTTAAATCTTGTGCTTCTGACTTGTAGTGCCGTGTTTTATGCCTTTGTCTGACTCTACATGCCTCCACTGGGACCTGCACCTGACTCAGTACAACACTAATGCTGAGAGGAGAGAAATGTGTGGAAAAACACGGGGCGAGAAAAAGGGAAAAGCAGAGGGAGACTTCTGCTTTGGTAATCGGTCATAAGAAGTAGAGCGATTTCTGTGCGTGCAGTTAACAACGATGAAAGCAAACAGGGAGTGTACATCATCAAGAATGAGACACAAGCACTGGAAACACATTGTTACACCTACAGAGGATATCCACAGAGAAAAGATGCGCACACACAGACTTTTTGAGTGACAGCACATCCATCACAGGCATGTGAGTTATGGTATTATGCCGGAGGCTGCTCACCCTGTAATCCAACTGAAACCAAGCCTATTAAAATGCCATCAAACCCTTTTTAATCAAAGACTAATATCATCTAATTAATCAAACAGGCTTTCATAATATCCAACACTCCCGAGCTGTGAGACAGTTTATGAAGATCGTACAACACAATGCAATATGATAGCGTGTTTCTTATTAGATTCTTCATTCAGGAAATTGATTCACATTGAAAACAAGTACAGTTTAATCAAAGAGGATTGTAAGAGGACATGTCGTGAAAGGGGTCAAATGAGCAACAAAGTCAACGACACGCAGATTTGTAAGGAATCAGACAATCTTCAATCCAGGAAATGGAATCACATTGAAAGCAAGCAAGCAGGAAGAGGGGTTTAAAAGAGATCCTGCAATGGAGACTGAACACTATAAACAAATCTTACGGAGCGAAGCTGGATTTACAAATTGATCCTCTTTCTCTTCAGTAAACAAAGGGCTAAAAATAAAACCATTTGCTTGTGTGCTTGTGCATGTTGAAAGGTAAAGTGTCTTTATCAAGTTATTCAATGATCTCACATGTAAAATGAAATATTCTCGCTTTTATTTGTCCAATTCTTTGGTTTATGACTGATTACCTTAAAAACTAAAGACGTTCCCACAGCTTAACTAATGTAGTGAACATGGTAGTAAATACACCTGCTGAACATCTGATTCACTGTGAGCATGTTAGGATGCTGATGTTAGCATTAAGCTCAAAGCTGTACAGAATTATGCCTCGCAGAGCTGCTAGCATAGCTGAAGTCTCTGTTTCTACATCCATTTAAATTTAGTTTATCATTAAAGGGTAACGCCACCAATTTTACATGTCAAAGTGTGTTTGCAGGTCTTGGAATATACTACTGCATTTATGTAAAAAAAGAAGTATAAAGCCTTTTGTCGCTCCAGGGGAAGCTGTATGTAATCTGATGAATTGCTTCCAATTCTGTCACTCAGTGGCTAACTTGCATTGTGGATAATGAAGGCACCAGGTTTTAAAAAGGAATTTGTCAAAACTTTTTGGGGGGATTTTTGTGTATAATAAATAACAAATATAAAATAATGCACATATTAAGGTTGAGAAAAACAGACACACATTTTAAAACACACAAAAAAACACCCAGAGCACTGCATGATCATATTTCTTACAACACATTATTCTGCCAGTATGAAATTAGTGAAAACAAAATACATTTCTTCCAAAAACAACCCGCAGATGAGAACTGAGTTCTTAATTTATGCAGAACATTCTTCTCAAACACTTTATACTTTTATCACCAACGTCATCGTCACCGTCATCGTCATCATCATCATCATCATCATCATTGAACACGAAAATTGTCCCTGTTACGTTCAATGTCAGATGATACAAAACATTTCTCCCAAAATGTCATTATCAGGGACTTTAGCAGGTCCTGGGGCTCTCATTCCATCAACTCATCATGAATCATACTGTTAATGAACAGCAAAACAGTTTCAAGTAAATTCCATCTGATAGATCAACACCGCCACAAGGACTGCTCTGTAGCAGGAAAAAAGACAATAATAACCATGTGAGCTGAAAGACACGTCTTAAAAGACAATTCCATTACTGTTCATGTCGAATTTACATTTTTCACAATGATCTCGCTGTGAATACCATATTTTTTTCGTATAACTTTGTATTACATTCATCAGCTTGATGGCTTCCAAACCAATGTGATAGTTACCTTCCAGAAATGCACCAAATAGTACCGACAAGAATGGGAGATTACAGTTTGTGAGGAAACCACAATGACAACAATAACGCAGAAACTTTCAAGAAAATTAATAATAAAAGATCTAAAGGTTCTTTATAAGAAAAGTCCTTTTTCTAAGGCTTAATTCCCAACTCATTAAATACTGACAATCCCAAAGCGTCAGTATTTGACAAGTTGAAAATGAGACTCACAAATCAGCTTTCTTGCAAATTGGACAACAAGGGACTATTTGGTTATTTTTGATCAACTAAGCAAAAGAACAAATGAAGAATGCTGTGACCAGATGATATAATTGTGTCAATCAAAAATCATTAAAATTATGTTGTAGTGAGCAGACTCATTTTGGATGCGGTGAAACACAAATTCTAAAATCTAAAAATTAGCTCAGCGCGCTAACTGGACTCTTATCATCACTGTGATGCAATCAGCTAAGACTTCAGGAAGTCCCTGTACCCAGTGACAGACATACATGTATTTATGTATATATAACCTTTAAACTTAGCATTAGAAACTATTTCCCTCTGTTTTCAGTCTTTATGCTAAGCTAACTGGCTGTTGGCTCCAGCTACACTACAATACGCAAACAGGAGAGCGGTATCACCCCTCTCCATTTTTTACCACTTGAAAAAATGTATTGGCTTTTTCCCTACTCTTCTGCCATTACTGAATCTCAAAGAGAATCATCCACTTAATATGTGTCAACAATGAGAAGACAGCCATCTCAGTTCCATTAATCAAATTAGCTTAAGCTTTATTATGTTACAAGTTCAAGGTTTTGAAATCAGAGCAGGCCACTTGATTTGACTTAAGAGTTAAATCTATGATTACGTAACAGCTACACATAAAAAGACACACACACAAGCCAGCAAGAGCTCTGCTGTTTCTACTTTAAAAAGCCTCCTTCAGGTCTGTTATCAGTTTGCCCCAGACACCTTTGTCTTGGTGTGAAGGTGTCAAGGCTCTGTGTGTTTGTGTTGTCCTGGATGATGGAGCACACTGGGACGAACGCATCATGGGTGGGTGTTGCATGTGCCAACAGAAGGCATGGCAAGAAATGGGAGATGAAAATGGGAGGAAAAGCAAGTCAAGACCAGGAGGGTGAAAGGAAAAGAAAAGGGGAGTGCACGGTAAATAAATTGGAGAATATGCAGATGGAGAGAGGGATATGGGGCATGTTGGCTGCGTGAAAGTATAGAGGAAAGATGAAGGGGCAGATCAGAATACAAACAGATAGCTATAGGGAGAATATAGGACAGATAGGAATGGAAAAAAGGGAAGCATGAAGGAGCGATAAAGAGGGAATATGGCAAAGTGAAAAACGAGGAGGGGAAAGAGGCAGAGAGCAAGAGCGGGTATAGGATGAACAGACTGACATGAAGAGGGGGAGCAGCTTTGTAGAAGCAAATGGTTGGTGCTGATAAGACATGAAACACTTCACACTGAATCCAAAGAGGCAGACAGGACTTGCTATGTAAGCCAGTTAGCCAGTCAGTGAAAACAGGCACCCGACTGGACAGTCACTTAACTGTCCTGTCATCCATCCAAGCTGCCAAGCAGACACGCAATCAGTTCAGCATTTAAAAAGCCGGACTGTCACGTAACGAGTTAGCCAACCGCGGAGACATTTAATCAGCCCGTGAGCCGTCCATTCAGATGACCAGAGGGGTAAGCCAGGCAAGGCAGCCGGTTAGTCACGGCCTGCTTCAGTCAGTCAGTTGGTCAATCAGTCCACTCATTCATTAATTACTGCAATTACACTACATAATCATCTATCTAGTCACATATTAGAGCGTGAGTCAGCATCATCTCACAGATATTCAGCCATAAAGAGAGCAGCCAATTAGCCAGTACTCAGTTTATGTGTGAAATGTACCTTTCCACAGTTTTATATATGAATTTAATGTTGTCACGTGTGATTTTCACATGAGAATTACAATTTCCACATGCAAAATTGACATTCTATCTAATTTCGTTATGTTAATATCTTCTGGATCTTGTTTGCTTCGACCACATGTTTTTATTGTAGAGCACTTTGTAACTTTGTTTTCAGAATGTGCTACATAGATAAAGTTATCATTATATATTATTATTATCATTTCCACATATGAATTACATAAAGAAACAAAATATAGCACATGAAATGAAATGTGCTTCTTCACGTGTGAGTTCCCCTTTTTCACACATTTTCATGTATTACTGGCCATTTTCAGATATAAACTAATATTTCAGTTTAGTTTTAATTACATTTTTAAAATGAAATAATATAAGTGATTGCCTTTTTAAAAAAAAAAACATGTGAAATTTGCATTTAATTTTCACATGTAAATTACAAAGACTCATACGTGATTGGCTTTTTTGAACTTCCACATGAGGAAACAAAACACGTTACATAAAATGTAAATCTTAACATTTTCATACATTGTCACACAGCGATTGGCTATTTACATGTGAACCGAAATCTTAATATTTGAAAATAAAACATTATTCAGAATTCCCTCATAAGAAATGTACAATTCCACATGTGATTAAAATACATTTGGGATTTGCTTTTTTTCCGCATGTGGAAACCTGTCAGTTCAACAGTTTTTCACAGCAAGTAAGTCAGCCAGTCACAGAGGAAGTCACACGGCAGTTACATAGGTCCTCAAGGTAACCACCCAGCCCGAGACCGAGTCTCACCAATGTTTCAACCTTTTGAAAGAGTCACTGTCAACCAGCAGCCAGACAATATTTTGGCTGAGCTACTTCTATATTTCTCCAAAGCCATCACTTTCAGACACTTGCATATTCAGTCTTCTGTAATTTGACCTACTTTATGAGATCACATAAATAATGTACCTTCCTAATATCAATGTCCCCAACTTCAGCTCTGTGTATTTTATAAACACACTGTAGGAGCAAGTTTGACAGTGAGTTGACCGTTTTTATGGTTCTGCGTGCTGCACCTCAGCATGCTGTACTTTGTGATAATCCATCCACCATAAAAAAAATACATTTAAAGGCAAATTCAATTTATTTTTTCATAATTAAATATGATATCAAAGTCAATTAGACATGCAAATCTAAGACTAAAGCAAAAGCATAAAAAACAGATTGTCATATACTGACGGGCCATGTTGAGTACAGCAAGTACTTAAAGGCAAATGACAACAGGCTCAATTGATGCACTGTGCTAATTTCTAATAGTGTGAGGCTTATCTTACTGTGTATATCCCTCCTCAGTTGTCGGTTGGATGGTGACTTAACTTAAAATAGTTTATTTGGTTACTCTACCACCTTTAATGTTAACAAACACGTGCAATACTAGTCAGAAAATAACGCTGTAAACCAATTAATACACTTAAATGGTGGCATTTCGATGTGAAGTGTGTGCATCTCTCTCTCTCTGCCTCAGACAAAGCGCCCCTAGTGTTGAAAACCTTTCCGTCCAGGTGTAGAGCTCTCAGAGGAGCCGAAATACAGGAGAGGAAAGTTGGCCGAGTGAGCATGACTGAGTAGATTTACAGAGTGACGGAGCAGAAAGAGCAGGACAGAGAGCAGTATCCAAGGGAGAACGCTGCAAAATGCAGGAGGACTGACAAAAGGACCTGTCCATGTTTAACTCCCCTCCTACACCTTTGCTAAAAAGACAAAAAGAAAGAATGTGTAAATTTAGAAAAGTATTACATTGTCATACTGTAGGTGCTTTGTAGTGTGATACAGAAGGTGGTGGACTCTGGTGTGAATTAACATCGCTGATGTCCGGTGATTTTTTTGTAGCCAAATTTCAAATCTTGACAGAATCCCTCGCAGAGCCCTCGTCCAACTGCGGCTTTTGTCATGAGGGGAAGACAGGTGCACGGTGAGCAAGGCATCCCAGAACATGGCAGCCGTGCCTCGTCTTTCTTTGTCATTGCGTCTGTGTTAATGCAGGGCAAACACTTGAAAACAAATGAACATAACAATTCAACAATTCCAAAACAAACAAAAAAAGCACCTTTTCAAACAAATTATGCATAAAAAGGTAAGCCCTCAGGACAAAACAAAAATGGAGCACAATGAGTCTTTGTACAGAGCTTTAAAGACGCTCAGTCTATCAGTCTGTCTGTCCTCTGTCTTTCCCGAAGGGGTTTGCGACTCAGGTGAGTCTGCGTTTTCAGTCTGTTGCTCTGTCTGCAGACCCGGCATCAGTGTCGCAGCAGAGGCTTCCTCATCATCAGAGGCTGCAAAGAGGAGGAGGTGGCTGAGCTCACGTTAGCCAAGGCCTGCTGAGGTCACCATCCACAGAGAAATATGCAGGTGGGGAAGGCATGGAGGTAATCATGAGGACAGGACGCGGGGGTTAAAGAGATGGGTCGAGTTAAAGATAGACAGCAAGACAGAGAGAGTGAGAGAGAGAGAGAGAGAGAGAGAGAGAGAGAGAGAGAGGGTGTTGGCGTTGGGATAAATCAGATGAAAGACAGACATGGGAGGGAAGAAACGAGGAAAGGAAAAAAACATCGAAAAGACGAATGCAGTGATGCCAAATCCACACTCATCTCTTTTACAGCCACACAAATTGAATGCAATTACAAACACAAGCCAAACAGTCATACGGACAGCAAAAGAACTGTGATGTATTCATTAACACACCGATTCATAACAGTATAACTTGATATATACATAATAAAAATAGGATTTCTATCAAAGATTAAAAACCTGCCCTTTGATTGATCTGAGTGTGTGGATGTGTTTCGCTTGCTTTGGGTCTGGGTGTGGGCACCACACCACACACTGCGCTGAGGTGTAATACATTGCCAGTTGAAGTGTACATGTCTGGAGGCGGGGGCTGTCACCGGGGACATTTAGTCCAGCTGAATTCATTTTTCTCCACTCTTTCCTGCAGCATGTGTGGTCCTTTCCCTCTGTGCAGACCTGGCTGGCTGCTCCCAAGTCTGGCCACCGGAGGCACTGTAAACTTCCGCTGTATCATCAACTCATCACTGGAAAGTTGTCCCTTTATAGGTGTTCGTGTGAGCACGGCTTTACTGTAAGTGCAACTTCAGATATTTTGGCGATACTAAAGAGTTTGCTGGATGAATGGCTTGAAACAAAAATGCTGAATTGCCAAAGCTCAAGCATCTGTGGCTTGTTTTATCTGCGGGCTGAAATTAGTCCTTTGAGTTGCTTTCCCTTGCATCACTTTGCATGCCCAATTGAATTAGACTGATTGCCTTTACAGGAAGGGGATGGCCACCGTAAAAAGGCTGCAGATGGGTTGAGTGAAATCAAATGTAAGCAGAGGATGTGCACAAGTCCACCGAATAGCCCTCCTTCATCCGTGTTTGTAGAAGTAAGCGGAATAATTACACGGGGTGCAGACCGGTGTCTATGTGAAAGCCATTAGAAGCGACTGGACTGAGGTCATTTCTAAATGGTGATCCGAGGTCAGTGTTAGATTTGCCTACTAATGAGACATTAGTGTAATCTTCCAGCTGGACAAGTGCCACTCCCTCCTGGCGGTGCTCTGAGTGCTCGCTACAGCTCGTATATCTCCAACCTGACTTTTTTTTTACATTTACAAAACTCTGTCACATGATACCACTGTTGTACTTCATCCCCTGGCTTTCTGACACTGAATGTTTCCTTGATGGCCACTGAGGAAAGTAAGTTTCTGCCCACAGTTCATGGTTTAACCATAAACCCTAAGACTTGTACGTGACTAGAAAGGATTGTGACCTCCCTTTTCTGGCCTCAGATTTTTTCCCTCCTGATACCAATTCTGATAGCTGGACTTTGCTTATCAGACGATACTGATTCATGTGTATATGTGTATATATGAATTACATATGTTGGGATATTTGTCAGATATATAATCATATATACATATACTGTGTTGTGTATGAATTTATATTAATGTGTAATATACAAACTGTATATATAGTGATAGAGTATCATGTAAATATATATGAAAAATGCATCATATATTAATATATTATTTATTTCTATATACATTTTACTGTGAGTATTTAATATATAAACTCATGTCTTTACATACATTAATTGCACATATATTGTTAAGATGTATGACAACTGTATAAAATATATAAAAAATCTAAATTTCATTTATGTACAAATTTTACTATGGGCATTTGATATGTTATAAACAGTGGTGTAGTCTACGTGATACGCAGGTATACGCCGTATACCCACTAAGAAAGCTCCAGGATTTTCGTATACCTACTTAAAAATGTGCAAAGATCCATAACAATATAGTTTTGTGACAAAACTTTAACTTCAGTGATTTTGTTTCGCAAATACCGGGTAAATAACTGCAATAAAATAAATGTTGCAGGGGAATGCGTCTCCTCTTTTCACTTCCATTCATAAAATTCAGCCTGTGTGCTGGCCTGTGATCTATACCTGACGTCACCTACCAACGAGCACTGCGGTCAAGCCAGCCGTTGTTCGTGTTTGCTTGGTCAAATCAGCCGCACGTTGTTTTCTAGTACGCGAATCTACTAACACTTAAGGTAATCGTAATCAAACCGCTCTGAAGAGCTGCTGGTAGTGACTGTGGGTCGGACTGCAGTCTCACAATCAGACCCATGAAAATTACGATACTTTTACAGTAATTATTCCTGGTAATAAACTGAAGGTATCACGAAGGTATGCATCCGGATTTCAAAGTAAAGGACGACGTGAGGAAAAAAAAAATGGAAAAAAAATGTTTCCATAAGTAGTTCAAGATTCATATACTGCTGGACGTAGTACTTCCCAGACTACCTGCATGCATAATATGAAGTACTTTTACTGTGTACTTTTCGAGTAATCCTGTGTCAAAATCCTGACCAGATCACAAAATTAAGGATATTTCACCCAACTTTGATGTGGACCAAAAAGCTTATTTTCCATAAGTAGTCTAAACTTTTAC
>OMLP01014685.1:29324-45887 GCA_900302685.1 Spondyliosoma cantharus
AAAAAAAAAAAAAAAAAAAGAGAAAAGAACAGAAGGGGGGGTGGAGAGAGAGAGAGAAGGTATCCACCCGGCATTGCTTTTTTATAATCCGTCAAAACTATAAACAGAAATTGAAATAAGAAGAGCTAAGATAGGTGTGTAAGAGAAGCACCAGGGACAGAGGAGACTGCTCTCTCCCCTCTCTTCCTGCAGAAGCGAGTGATCCTGCTCAGGTTCTTACAACATGGAGTCTCCTCCATAAATCATAGTCCTCGCTGCGAGAAGATGGAAAGAGTGTCTGGCAGTGACAGAGGAGTCGGTCCACGCTGTTCTCCATCTCTTCGCCTTCTCCATCCTCTCTTCCAGGAGTTGAAGCCACCGACTCGCTGACGGGGTCCTGTGAGTCGGTGGTGCGGAGCCGTGGGGTTAGCACAAGTTTGGGATCATGCCATAGTTGTGCTATCCCATTCCATGCAGTCACATCCGTTGCTACTTACTGTGCTATGAGTAAGAGATTGTGCACTTGTTTTTTCATGACACGGAATGGGTGGACATTTACAGGGCAAAAGGGTTAACCTAAGGATCCGGTCATACCAAAGGCAAGCTGAAATTAGGTTTAGGTGCATAAAATCCCGGCAAAACAGGAACAAAAAAAAAAAACTGAATTCAATAATATGCAAATCCTTTTCGACCCATATTCAATTACAAACAAAGACAAGATCTTTAATGTTCAAAGTGATAAGCGTCATTGTTTTTATGTAAGCAGACATTAATCATGACTTTTTTAACGGCTGCGCCGCAGTAGGTTCGCTCTAGGTGATAATGATCAACGCCAAGACAGGCCCGTCCAAGTAAAGAATGCTTCAGTGAGGGCTGAAGCACATGTTCTGTACACAAGAGCCCTGAAAAGTTTGAGTTTCGTAGCCACGGTACAACTAGCAATTCTCCCGCCCCCACCCAAGGTGGTGAAGTCGTGACCCGACCTACTGAGTGACTAGTACTCGTTGCCTTCGTTGGTTGGGTCGGCTATATTTAGGCATGATGAGTGAGATTTTTGTTCGGGTTTGGGTACGAATATCAGAGAAAGGTCATGCCTTCACCGTCTGCTTATATCTCTATTGTCACCGACACACAGTAGATCACACTGACAACACCAGTCAAATTGGTGAAAAAATGTATTCATATTAAACGGCCCCAGCCTTGATGACAATGTGGTAAGCAACATATTATACTAACTTCCCTCCTAATAACCTTTTTTCTTCTTTTACAGCACAATCTCTCTCTCTCTCTTCAGCACCTGTGGTTGTTAAGGTACGTCTTAAGGACTGTTAGCATCTCCCTTCTTCGACATTCAAGCTATAACTAGCTGTGGACAGTACAAACGCTCTACTTACAAACACTCCATCTATATTTACATGGTATGTAGCCCATCACCGCTCTGAGTCACCGTCGCTGCAGCTGAAGAGGAAAATCTCTCTACCAACATGAGATGAAACTAAGTATTCTTGCACAACGCATGCAATCCACGCGGGCTGTCAGGCCAGACTTTGGCCCTGGTGTTAATCTATTTATTTACAGATCTTTGCGGAACAGTGCAGCTGCACCGTCAACTTTGATCAAGTTTGGTTGCAGAAGAGAGGAGTCGTGACAGGAGGTGGGGGGAACGACACAGTGGAGGAAAAAGGAGAAGGGGGAAAAAGGGGAGAATGAAGGAGTGCGGTTATGTTTCAAGAGGTAAACCACAGGTTGGGTCTGGTGTAGCAGGACTGATCCGTCTTTTCCCTCTGTGTGATTGGGTCTCTCATTAGGAGCCAGGCCCTGAAACCCGAGCCCGGCCTAATGCCTCGCCGTGTTTAGAGAAGCACAGAAACCATTTGGCTATAATAGCAACCTTTTCAAAAACAAACCTCCGAAATGAAAGGCGGCCAGACTCGCAGAAACCGACAGCCGATTATTTTGAAAAGGAGGCAGGGGAGACATGACCATGAAAAATCGTAAACTGCAATTGAAAATAAAGCCAGGCGTGCTGTATGCGCCACCCACTCCCCTCCTGCCATCTTTCCCATTTCCCCCCTCCGCCTCTCTTCTTTCCACGGTTGTTAATCTGTGCATCTGTGTTTCACCCACCTTCACCCCTCGCCATGAGATGTGTCAAAGGGTTAACTCTCACACACACACACACACCAGGCCTTCATTCCACACTGATGCTGTCACAAGATAAGCTGCTCTCTCTGTCACTTATTAGTAATTTACTGCTACTACTTTTTCCCCTTCTGTCTCTCTTACTCTTTCACGCCAAATGAGCTTGTTTCGCCTGAAGCCGTTCGACTACCATGGAAGACAGACACGTATTCTCAACTCTCAGACTCTGACACAAAGTTTACCGCCATCAACAAACGCTACCATGGAATTTTCCCTACATATACGATCAAGTTGAAGACGAGTAGTCTGAGGGCGCTGATGTCTTCGTGCTTGGACTTGCACCAATCGCAGCGATGTGCAAGAAGCCGTATAGCTTACATGTTTTCATGTTAATCACCGAGGATGCGTAAGGTCGACATGCCTGTTCCCATGACTGAGGTGATAGCAAAGTCAAGGGGTAACTGGGTTTAGAGTTGAGGGTCAGGGGTGCTGGGTGTGGACCCATCCTGAGTTCATAGCTCCATGCTCCGGGGGACAGGCTATCAAATAGAGAAGGCCACCCTGTTCAGAGCAGCAGCTCAGGCCTCAGGGGCCCCCACCAGTGACAGCTCCCATGTCACAGCCAGCCCTGTGGAACACAGGTAATGTACCCTGGGGGCCTGCTGAGAGATAAAAACGCACTAGGACACCTGCGTCTGAAGCTGTAATTTGTCTTCTCTCATGTTCAAGGTGTTTTATGAGTGCAAGAGGACAAGGTGAAACAGCGAACAAAACAAGCGAGCCCACATACTCGTCTGGAAAGTCCTCCCTCTGTGTCTCTGCAAGCTGCTCAGAGCACATTCTCCAATAAGCTTGAGCGCAAATAGGAAAAGATGTGCGGCACGTTGTTCATCAACCTGACTGAGCACTTCAATAATATGAATAACTCCACTCTTCAGACTTATGGGAGGGTAAAATTAGTTATTGCACCGTCTAGCGCGGGTGACTTACGGATCCATCAACTAGTACACAACATAAGCAAAAGTCAAAAAGTTTACAGGAAGTACTTTTCTGTTGTCGTCTAAGTAAGTGAGTGTGTGCGAGTCTATGTGCGTGTGTGTATGGCTGGGGGTGACTGGTGATCCCTGCCTCTTCCTGTATATCTTATGCTGGGGTATTAGTGAGGGTCCCTCCCAGAGGCAGTGACTACACAGGCTCTTCTGAGAAGGCGCTCATCAACGCCCCTGCTTTCAAAGGCAGCTTTAGCCAGTGCCATTCAAAGCAATCAGCCCAGTCAGGGTCGGCCCATCCAGCCCAAATCCCTTCATGGCTATCAGGAGAACTCTGAGCTGGGCCTGCTGGGGGCAAGGCAGGGCTGGGGGTGGGATTTGCTCATAAGGGATTGTGAAAAGGCCGTGACACACGCTTATTCATGCCCCAATAACCCCCAACAAAATATATATACTGTTCGTGAAATAAATAATAAAAAAAAAAAAGATAGGAGTTAAGGGATACCCTGCCGCAGAAGGAATGGAGCCCATCTTGAGTATTGCACATATTTATGTACGTAGGCGTGCATGCAAAAGAGCACTCGTGCACACATGCACATGTGCCGACAGTTAAGCTGTGATCTGCCATGGTGGATGTCGTAACTTTCTACATTATTTAGATGCCACTGGACATTGCTTTGGTGTTGGGGAGGGATAGGGGACAGGATAAGTGCCAAAGAAGAGACTGCTGCGACGCCGATGTCTATATCCGAACTGGCGATTCATCTAGCTGTTGAAAAGTTGTTGATGGGAGGTGAGCAGGAGCTCCTCTTTAAGGTGGGCTACTTATTCTCCCACATGAGGTATTGATTAGCTGAGTAAGACAACTTCCATGTCTTATCTGGTAACACACTTCATCTGCAACCGACCTGACTCATCATTTGCATTCCTGGGTTTCTTAATCACTCAAGTTTGGTTGACAATTTACAGTCACTGCATCTGAGTGAGTTTTGTAACAGAACATTTGGGAAACTGACTTATTTACAACCACAAACATGTCATCGGTTAAATCATTTTCCAGCTTTGATAAGAATGTAGACCGCTGTAGTCTTTCAAGAGTATTTAGTCACAAGTGAACTGGATGCTTCAGACATTTCTTAGCTCACCTGGCAAACGCACTAAACACATCTGTGAGCATTTATTTTACTGACGAATGTTACTACATCAGAACTATTTTTATACATCAATTGCACAATATGCCATTTCTGCTAGTAGCAGTCTCTATCAAAACAAAAAAAAGATGTTTGAGTGGCAAAGCCAGAGCTTTTGGAGGAGTAAACACCTGGAGTCACATCGGAATCTGCTCTGGTCTCAAGCCATCAACTCAGAGTGGGTTCATCTTCACTCCAGTTAATCAACCTGACAGCTTGAGCTGGAGGGAAAATGTTATTTTACTTCATAATGTTAACGTTACATAGAGGAAAGCAGACAAAAGAGAGCGAGAACCGTGAGCGCTAGCTTACGGTTATTTGTGCAATAATTTTCAGAGTGCTTTGATTGTTTATTATGGTGATCTTTTAGCATGTATTATTCATGTATAGTGTATGTATGTGTTATGTTATTGGATATGTGCAATACTGTTATGTGTTTGTCAGTGATGACATGGCTGATGATGTATTGTTTGTTGTCATCGTGGCTGTCAAGGCATTTATGGCGCAGCTGCTGAGTCCAAGACAAACTTCCCTGAACGGGACAATAAAGTATATCGTATCGTATCGCATCGTATCGTATCGTATCGTATCGTATTGTAATGTACAGTAAAGTAATCTGGCTATTTGGGGCAAGTAACATAAATAAACACAAATGATCCTGCGGTCAAACTCGTTTTGCTAGTGGTGATCACCCTATCAGACAAGCACCAGTGCTGACGAAGATCTATCTGACGTGACTCGGGCACACATGTTAACGGACACAGTAAAGTTCCAGTTTTAATCACGTTCATTTAGTCGAAATTGCTGACCACCTTCCTCGCGCTATTCCCACAGTTATATTGACAGGTAAACCAAATGAAACGTACAGTCACTTTGAGTAAACGTGTGTATTTTCTGTATTTAAACATTGCTGGAAATACCTGAATAATAATCAACAGCATATATATAATAAAGTCTAGCTGTTTTTTTTAAAAAAAGCAGAATTCTTACATTCTCATCTTTAATGCATTTTAGTCAAACATGCTACAGCAGTTCACAACAGTTAAGGCTTTATACTACAAGAGTTTCCTCTGCGACTCTAATCCACACGGAGGGCATGATGATTTTTAAAGACAGATGCGCTCAGTTATAATGAAAGCAAAACAGAGAAGTAATAAAATAGCTACTGTTAGAAAAACATCCATTATTGCCTTCTGTTTCAAGCTACTGTCTCAGATTATAAATGTAAGCAAAGATCTAAATGTGGTCCCAGCTGTGATCTTTTCACAGTATTTATTATACATTATTTGATGTGTGTGAGAGAAAACTCAAACGCCCTATGTTTTGCTTCGGACTGGTTTTGGTTATGTGTGTGTGTGTGTGTGTGTGTGTCTGTGTGTGTGAGTGTGGAGGGGGTTCACAGGGAATAACACCGGGCAGAATTTACCCATGAGAAACAACAAAAGATGCCTCAGAAGTATGTCAGAGTGCCCTCATATCTCTGCGGTGAGGGCAGAGAGTGCTGGGAAGGGTCAGCCAATTTTAGAGAGTGTCTTGTTTTCTATCTGCATCTAAATCCAGTGGTTGTCTTTGGGCAGCGGCAGCGAAATACATAACAAAAGCTTCTTCTTGAGAAATGCGGAGCCAATCAAAACAGGCATCAGGAGCTATATGCAGTAAATATGAGCCAGTTATTTGAAGTTTGAGGTTTTTTCTCCCACCAAACAGGCTCATTTACTTTTCAAGCTTCAAAGTTTATGACAATTTCCCATAAAAGAGCAGAAAAGCAGTTGCACAAAACAATTGTTTGGGTTTTGGACCCAGCTCGTGATACATTTCAAACGTGTATGAAACATAAACAGATGAGCGAAGACTTCAGACGCAGCACAGCGCGGCTGAGCTTCGGCACAAGCTGACGGGTTTGACTCAGACGGTTTTTACGACTGTGAGTACACATACTGATGAGCAGAGTTAAGCAATTTTTTTATTACAATGTTTTTGCCAATAGTCAAACTTTAATAATTCCATTGTTTTACCAAAACCATAAGTCCTAAGGTCAATATCAAATATAATGCTCGTTTGGGAGGAAAAGTGCCTGACACCGTTTAACTTTGAGTGATTTTTCCACTGAAACTCCAGAATAAATCTCTTGCTTTTAATAAAGTTTATAGCTTTTTTTTTACAGTAAATCACTCACTATCACATCTTACTGTCTTTACAAGAATGAACAAGGTTGTTCATAAGGCAATTTTGTCAATGCCATGATATATTTTCAAAATCTTCGAGCAGGAAAATGCCTTAACAAGGAAACATTTGCATGCTTTCACAAAGAAGCCATGAGCTGAGAAATGGTTGTGATGATGGGCCACTTGGGGGAACTAGACCATGGACGCTCCCCGCAATTAGCTGCAGCTTTCTAAGGTTGATCCACCAGTATGGAACCATGGCCCAGGTCTCATCCTGCATCTGGCAACCCACAACTCTCGGCATAATTACCCCAGCAACTGTGCACCTCCTCTGAGCCTTGCTAATCTATGGAGGCTGTGGCCCTGCCGTCAGCTCTGCTCGGTCAATGAAAGGAGGAGAAGGAGGCAAAGTGCTGTACCACGTACACTCTTGCCGCTATGAATCATAATGCGTAAACAGAGGAAAAAAAGAACAGAGGACACCTTGACCTAAAACAGGATGAGGGACAAGGGAACGGGCACAGACAGGAAGGAGGTTATTGGCCCAAACTTTGAAAAACAACTATCTGCAGAGGAGTCTAAGGAGGGCTAAAAATGCACCTACTGAGAGTCGAGAGCACTGGTGCTTTCAAGCCCAGGACAGTGGGGATATCAGGAAGGTAAAGGGCCTATTGAGTGCCGAGCTATCTTGACCTGGCACTTAATCAAAGGGATTAAAGCTTGGGAAGCCAAGCCCACAGGTTATCCTCCAGGAAGCATACCAAGTAGTTATCAAAAACACAAAAGTTCAAAGCGGCTCAATTTTCCTATATTAGAAGTGTTTTGGTCAGAGCCCTCGGGCTTGTTTCTAGGTAAAAGAAGTGTGTTAGAAATGTTTGCGCTTGCATGCTTGGGAGGCAACACGAGTGTGCAGGCGCTTGTACTTCAGTGAAGACCTGAGTCCATCGGGCTCAACGCAGTGTGATCAATCACTCCCAGATCCTGCCGCAGTAAACCCAGAGAAAGCCTGATCCGACTGTGTTGTGCATTCAGCGGGGCAGTGTATTTGTTGAAATGAACCGAAACACTTGAGGCTAGCTGTCAGTAGGAGACGTTATTATCAAGAAGATTAGCCTGTTTACAGTTGCGTAGCTTCAGTAGCAATTCCGGTAGCCGCCGAATCTAAAAACAGGAGTTAGCAAGCACCAAAAAAAGCACTCGCTTTGTTCCTACTGACTTCTGCTGTGTTGTAGCAGCCGAGGAAGGAACAGGACCAGACAGGAAGCAAGAAGTCTTCTCTATAACAGAATACATGATTGCGGCAAAGCTATTAACACACATGCTCTGTGCGCGGGGGATCAGCGTGATATGTTCTGTGAGGTTCACTCTGACGTTTATAATTGGGAAAGCATACGGCCGGCGGTTTGAAGCTTAACGTGAGGAGTTTGGAAGTGAAAGCATGTGACAAATCCTATGACTCCTCAAAAGTTGCAGTGGTCTCTGTAAAGCACTGTGGTCTTTACAGTGGCCCAATAAAGCTCAACCAGAATCAAGATTGTGTGTCCAACAAAATACTGACTAACATTGTCAGGTTTAGCGGTTAGAGCCGGGGCTTCTCATGCTGAAAACATGTGCCCTCGGAGAAACCTGAGTAACCAGCATTTAACCATGCTAAAAACATTTTTTTTTTTAAAAACATATGAATGAAGAAATAAATTGCTGTTTATGGGTTCAAACAATATTTGGAGGAACAGTAAGTTTTTATGCATGCATATTATACTTTGTATCATCGTGTTTTGACAAATCCTCACTTTGGAACACCACACAATTTTCACTTTGTCAACCATACAAGCTTGACTGCCCCAGTCTCACAAGACTAAAGCATGGCATGAGCAAGAAGAGTCCCAATTACAACTGAAACTTACACCACTAGGGGAGAATACCTATAAACACGAATCCTGTGTTTTACTCGGACTGTGGCCAAAACTAAAGTGCGGCGGCTTAACTTCATGAAAAACAATATTCGCCCGTTCGAGCCCCGTATAGGCCTTGTTATGATGAAATCCGCCTGGTCGCATATTTAGCATGTTCATTACTGAAGCCTCTAACCTGCCAGGATCCCGGTATGGCTTCAATAGACAAACCCCATCTGTCTGACGTTAGGACCATTGGAAACAGATGGGCCTTTAATTGTATTTTTGTCCAAATTGCAAAATAGCTACTTGGGAAAGAAGCTAAAATAACATACAAACAACAGCAACTATGATAACAACTGCGCCTGGAATGAAACGAGTACAGTAAGAGATCAAAAACACAAGGCGGACAAATTCAGCTCTGCTCTTTGAAAGGGGATCCCCCCTAACATTACTGGCCCCGTATTGATTTACTCTGCAATTTCGTGTTTCCCTCCCCACGCCAGCTCCACAATCTCTGTCGAGCAGGAGGTCCGGCAAATAGCACTCATCAGATTTTTCCAAAACATCAAAGATTGATACCTTACTTCTTTTCAGACAAAAGAATAATCAAGGAAGGGTTGAAATTGGTATTTGGAGAATGGAGCACTGAAACCGAAAGTAGATACCCTGGCCCCGGAGTTCGTTTAATAAACCATAATGGGAAAATGTTGCAGAAAGGGCGCTTGTGTGATGGAAAATCTGTACCTTGTAAAAAAAAAAAAGGTCCACTCTTAACTGTCCTTCATATATAATACCATGGTTACGAGCTTTGCAGAGGCACTTGTGCAAGCAAGATCGACTAAAATCTGGTTTGAACACTGACCAGTGATGACAAGAACAATGGGTAAAAAGCAAACAACATAATGAAAACTTTTACAATAAGACTTGTTGAATAATTTTCTACCAGCTTCAGACGCTAAAACAAAAGAAAAGATTTCCTTTTTTTTTCCAACCACTGCCAGCAGTGCAGTGTATCTGAATCGCCTCCGCTTCCTAAACCCTGCAATTTTCAGCCACGGACGAAAGGGAAAGAACAGATAAACAGGCTTTTTTTTATATATATTTCAGTCCAAATCACATCAAGGTATAAACAGTGAGCCCAGAGCACATCTCCTATTCTTTTTCAAAGCAAGTCCTGCTGTTCCATTTCAAATACCTCAGGGTTATGGGTCATAATGCTGCTTTCCAGCTTCTGAACACGTTTATTCAGGCATCCTACTGTAAATAGGGGGAGATTCAACATCAAATATCTCTATTCCCCATGCTGGCCCTTTCGTCTGTTCTGAGTGGATGTGTGCTTTTGGCTAACAAAGTAATGGTTTCTCCTCTTCTCTTACCAGACGCTGAATACCAAGTGGCAAAAATAATTGAGGCGAAGTGTTGAATACCGTTCTCGTTGGGTGTCACAATGCATCACGCGCCACCCTTAATAGAACCTGATATGAAATCAATCAAGATCAAGCAAAATAACCAAAACCTAAAGACAACATAAAGCCAATATATGTCAGGAAATTAAATTAGCGTTAGCTTATGTTATGGCTCAGAGCTCCTCGGCCATTAAAGGGGTAATAAATGTGTTATAAAGCTCTTACAAGCCCCTAAGGCCATTAAGGGCTGAGCTGCAGAGCTGTTTACGAGATTGTTTATTACAGGCTGGGCTTATCATCATTTACCACGCAGAGGTGGCTAAAACGAACTCTATAAATAGCAGATTCACTGGTGCTAAGCCAAGCTAAACAAGGCTGCTGTAACAGGAATATATGAATTGTCGCGAATGGATCCGGTGGCAAGGTGAGGCAAAGAGTGGAGGAGGAGGAGGAGGAGAGGAAGAGGGCAGGGTGACTCGCAAGCGGCTTCGTATCGTCTCTATCCGCCACATATGTCCCGTCCACTGCCGAGCTGACAGGTAGGGACACGATGTGTTGACCTAAGGGCCTGTTAGAGACCCGCAAGTGGATAAATATAGAGCGGTGGAAGCGCATAGGTGTCTTAAATGACACATCTAATGATGCTCATCCTCCGCAGTCTATTCCCGCAGTCCAGACGAGGCTTACGAAACACGACTGCTGTGCGCAGGTGAAGGCGCAGCTCTAACTGCTCGGTCTTTGAAGTAAACATTGATAGCAGCACAATTGTGTCTTTCATTCCATCTTTCATGTGCCTGGACCAACACCCCTCCATCCTCCTCGAGCAGTCGCATGCACAATATAAACATAAACAGCCCCCGCGCCTCGTTTGGATTTGCAGTGAATGGGAGAGATTCATATTAAGCCTTTGCAGCTGTGTGTGTCCCATTTGCATATGAGAAAACAGTTTCAAAAGGCTTGTTTATAATGCATAAGAGCCTTTTAGGCTGTCTTTACTGCAACACTCTATTCCTCCCACTGACAATCCACGCACGGGTTTTGCATCATTTTGTGAGACATGCCAGTTTTGAATTATTCAGCCACTCATCTCTGCCACAGCACCGCATTTAACAAACACGCATGCACACGCTCACATATAAAAAGACAGAGTGGTCTACAAGGATACTACAACGGCACCTCAGTCAGTCCCTTTGGAGAGGTGGGAATCCTATTACCTAGCTGTCAGAACCTGTCGGACGCCTTCCCCTATGCCGGGGCCCCCTTTGTTAGAGGGGAATACGATGTACACCACCAGTCCATTTAGAGGCTGCCTAGCCGCGTGCTTTAATGGGCCTTGGGCCTTGAGCATCATGAGCAGAAGAGAAACACAGTTCAATTTCCCTTCACAAGTGCATAAAACAAGCCCCTCTACTGTACCGGGCCCATGCATAATTCACTGCCGGTGATGTGCGCGTCTTAAACGCTGCTGAAATATACATGCCGGCATATGCAAATTTGGCAGTGCTCTCACATGCTGTACTTGCTAAACAGACAACAAGAGAATTGCATGCCACGCAGACAGCCCCTTCTGGACACAGACAGTATGTAGTACAGTCTGTAACTGTGTGTGTGCGTGTCGAGGCAGTGTGAGCCGCACATCTTACGTTTTGAATGCGAAGAGAGAGAGAGAACGACACGTGATGCACCCTTACATGTCCTCCAAGGCAGCTGGGGGGGGATTGTACAATCAAGAGCATCACATCAATTAAATTCAGTACCATTTGCGTTACAGTCCCCATCATATCATTAATTTAAGTGTAAAGCCAAGAAATGGCTTTGTTGAGAAACAGCAATTTCGACAGTGTATTATCATGCCGTTGAAGTGGAAATGCTTTTTTTTAACAGGATGAAGTATGTTTCTAACTGTTTCACCTACTGTTTTGTTTTTATTATCCTAGAGCGGCTAACACCATCAGGCAGGGGGACGGCCGTTAAAAACTAGAAAACAAGCTTTTCAGCTAGCTTTAGAGGATTTACATGTGTTTGATTGTTATTCAACATACACCCCTAAACATCTCTTTTTTAAAAAAAAAAGTTACTTGTATATTTAAATCATGTGTAAGGACATGAGAATTACATTACAGCCGTAACATCTGTCCATCTGTCACTAGGTTTCTGAAAGGATGTTTTGAAGCTATGGAGTAGCTTTAGTGCTTGTAGCCAACTTAGTATTTATTGGACTGCAAGTTATATCCATCTTTAATGAAACAATAATACCAAGTGAGCTGTAAAATTAAAAAAAGTATTGTGAGAAAAAATACACATTTATTGTACTTTGAGGGAGAAATAGGTTTTCTTTCCCAAGCCAGCATCTACTGGTCATGAGAGAAACTGCAGCTCGAGACTCAAGACGACAGCTTGGATGTTCACTGTATGTGCACCAGCATGTGTGTGTGTGATCTTTGTGAAGGGATGTTGATGAGGGAGGAGGAGAGGGCAGACTGCCGGTGTCAGATTTTATAAATGAGGGAGGAAATGTCTTTATCCCAGGTTTGGACACCCCCACCACTTTCCTTACCAATCCCTCCTGTTGTGTGCATGTGTGTTGACGTGAGTGTGTGTGTGCGTGGTTTTGGACCAGGCACTGGCTCAGCCCGATTCCCAGCAGTGTATCTTTAACAGGGCCTTCCCGCCGGGCTGCCAGCCTGTTCCCCCCTGACGGGACAACAGCCCAGCTGACGCCCCCACAGCCCTGCCAACACAACCCACGTCTTCGACCCACAATCTGCTCCCCTGATCCTGACGGAAGGAGGGTGGGGTGTGATTAAAAAAAAAGAAACAGAAGAGGCCAAAGACAATCAGGAAGGGAAAAGAGAAGAAGAAAATGCGTTCTGTCTTTTTTGCACAAAGCGTCTTAAGTGTTACCCAATGAGTGAGCGTGTGTGATTCTTAAATAGACATTTTAGTGGAAGCACTCCTTTAAAGGATGAACACACAGATGCTGTACAATCAGTGAAAGGGTTTTGTTGAGAGAGCCTAGCATGCAATGGGCAAGACAGTGGGTTCCTACTGGACAGGATGCTGTTCAGTCATGGGGCTAAAAAAAAACTAAAGAAATAACCGCAGTCATATCTTTTTCAACATTTTTCATGAAAACACAGGCAAAACCAGGTTCAACCATGCACAGGTATATTAAACTAAGGCTGCGTCTGCGAGCGTAGGGAGGAATTTTAATCAAGCCGTATTCCATCAAAAACATCTCTGACTTCAGAAAAAGAATAGCAGCTGTATTAAAGTAGTAAGAAAAAGTATCCAATTAGAGATATAGAGCTTATAATAAAAGAATGCAATAACCGCTGTTTTATAACATATAAAGTTATATATATAAATATCTGACCAAACAAAGAGCAGGATGGGGAGCTGCAGCCGTGTGGTCATTAAACTTGAACTTGACATTCACTGAGCTGCTAATGTGCTGTGGATATGCTTTGATTTGACATTTATATTGCGGCGGCTTAAGTTTTTTTTTTATTTTTTATTAGCAATATTTTCTCTTGTGTTTTTATGTGAATCCTTTTTTTTTATTTTCATCTTCTTATACGTTTATTTAATGACCCCTACTTCAACCGTTCTATAAATGAAGACAATTATTACAATTTTAGTAACAGACATCACTGTAGTTGCTTTTATTTCTGAAATCCAACTGCCGAACGGCACACTTTTTTCTTTTTTTTTTTTAAGTGTCAGAATTCGACACACACAGTCGCCGCTTCGGTAAATCGGAGTACAAAACCACATGCACAAAAACGCGGCGGTGTGTACTTTTAGTTTTTTTGCCGTCACATACGTACAGTAAAGTCTGGCCCTCGGTGCAAATGTGCAGCTGCCAAAGCTGTGGTGTCGCTGGTGTTCACTGGTGTTGAACAGTGTGTTAACAGGATGTGTAATGCGGTATGCCGGTCCTGTGCTGCAGCCAGGGCTGGGTGGCAGCAGCACTGTAGGTTACAGTAGGGCGGTTATCATGAAGCAGTTATGTAGCTGCTCTGCTGGGCCAGTCTAATTACAGGAGAACAGCGTGCACCAGTCTGGGCCTCCAAATGGCACCATATGTTTTCCCAGACTAACCGGCTGAATAAATGCCATTTACCCATTCAGGATGCGCTGTGCTCTGTGTCTGGGAATCAGTCACTCGCACTCATAAAGCCATTCACACCCCCGAACACCCTGCCACCCACCTCCCCCGTATAAAACTCAGCTGTCTGTGATTTTCCCCGCTCACCCCACCATGTATCCTCACGCAGCTTCCTGTTCAGTTTAACCATTTACAAAAAAATCTATTGTGCGTCGGTGTGTGTGTCTCTCTAACACACACGGCCTCGCATAATGATGCAGTGATTGTGCTCTAACCAGTTTAGTTAACAGAAAGGGTTTGGTTAATCAGAAACAGCGGTTTCCAAAAAAGCAAAAGGAGCAGTGTCAGGGTGTGGTCAGGTCCATCCATCTTGTGTTTGCTGACATGTGGTGAGCGACCCGTGCAGGGAACATGATCAGTAACTTGACAAAGGTCACCGCTGGTAAGTCAGCAACCCAAGCGAACTAAAAGAGTAAAAAAAACATGCTCTATTTGAGTTGATAACTTTTTCAAACATGGTATTTAAAGGGATACATGAATATTGGTTACATCCGTTTGGTGTGCTGTCTCGCAAATCTAGCTGGTTTCACTGCAAACCATCACAGTTCATCACCTTCCAAGAAACCTTTCAGAGATATTGGAACTTTTTTTTTTTCTTTTCATGGCTTCATTTGATGCCGGTCAGGTGAGGAGTGATAGGAAACAAGGTGAGAGACGCGCAAAGGGCCGCAGGTCGGATTCGAACCGTGGGGCGCGGCGGCGAGACCACGGCCCCTGTTCACAGACATTTAGAGATTACAAACAGCATATGTGTTCTTCTTTTCCGTCCTGTTAATCGTGTCACATCTCCACCTCAGGTTGGGAACACATGACTAAAGTTATCATGGGGCAATAATACAATTTAATAAAGTTCCGGTACAAATTAATGTTAATGCCATTTTTCATTTTGGCTTTGATTTGAACACAGAGTGATTCCCCCCGCCGAGACTCGCTGGCAAATTTGCAATCACAGTGTCACTGATAACAAGAACATAATTCTTTGTGGTTGCAAAAAGCTGACAACATTTGTATCATGACCTCTTTTTTTTGGAAAAGCTCCCTGTATCATCACTAGATAGACCTATCACACATCATCAGTTTGTTAATGAGAACAGCCGAGGCAGCGGCGCTCACAGATGACTATCGAGGGCAGAAAACAAAAAGAGAATGTAAGTAAATATGGACTGTAATTAGTATGACAAGGTTGAAAAAACAGATAACACACCGCGGCAGCCCGAAGGCCTTCTCTTCCGCGCGTGCTCACGCACATGTACGCCTGCACGTACACAGGACACACACAGCCGCCTCGACTGTACGCTCACACACACACACACGCACACACACATGCAAGCTGGGAACAAATCAAATGTTTTAATCAGCTTGCTACAGCACATAATGAGGATCCACTAAGCCCCAGCTATCAGCTGCCATCGGCCACTTACTTGTGCCTTCAAAGAGCTGATTTTTCACTTCTTCTACAACCAGCTTAACACAGAAGCTATCGAGAGTGAACACAGCCTGAGCATGTGCAATAAAACCTGAAAAGTGTAAGTGATGCTTCAGCAAGTGATGTATATATGCAGTAAAGCAAGGAAGCAATTACGTGCAAGTGGACAAGACAGTGTAGCCGATGGGGGGGAAATGTGTGGGAGCTGAATGCGGCCTATTTGTCACCGATGTGATTTACAGCATGGAAACACTAAAGAATGGTTGTCTGGGGTCTTAGCTGGAGATCAAATGGCATCTTATGATGTCTCACGCCAAAGCCCATAAATCTGACAATACATGACCTAACACACCTTGAACTCAGTCACACACTAAGAGATACTGTATCTGATTTACCTCTCGCCTTGAGTGCTCACACCTTGTGATGCAAAGCAGTGTGCACCTGGCCCAGCCACACCTGCTGCATAGCGCAAGGCAATCACATGAATCAGTCAAGTTGGTTACAGCCGACTAGTTTGCACAGAACGCGAGGTATGTCAGAATTCTTACTCAACCGACCAGGTGTGTGTGTGTGTGTTTGTGTGTGTGTGTGAAAGAGAGAGAAGTGTACGTGTGGGGCAGCACGTGTGCAGGTGGGCCTCCTGGTGCTGTTTTTGGCCTCCCGGCATAGCTGTGACCTCTGTGAGGTGGATCACAGCTCCAGCCCTCCAGCTGGAGAAGTGATGACCTGAGAACTGAACGAACTTAGAGACTTGTCCTCGCGTCCTTGTCTCCTTCCTGCCTGCCTGCTGCTGTGTCCTGATTGGGAGACACGCCGAGCTGGGTCAGCCTGCCTGAGGATGTCAGGCTGGAAGACTCTGCGTTCTCCTTCAGATCACTTCTCGAGAACTTGTTCTTGGTTCAATTTTCTTGATTCTCTTTTTTACAAATGTTATTTCAAAGTATCTTCTTCGCAGCTTTATTAATTTTATATACAGTCTTTAATTTTTTATCTTGTTTTCTCTATCATCGATCATATATGAACTGATACAAATCCAAGCAAACATTTTGTGTATTGGCTGCAAAAATGTGCGTGGGTTGATGTTTCCATGTCTGTTTGTTTCATATTTTTGTGAAAATCATTATTGATTTTTGCATCGTATAACTGCGTAAACATATAGAAACAATACTCCCCCGAACACAACAGAGCGAGGCTCACACA
>OMLP01014687.1:0-13964 GCA_900302685.1 Spondyliosoma cantharus
TGTACTGACGAGGTTGGAGAAACAGTCCGTCTGGAGGTGGTTAGCACACACGAACAGCTTTGCACTGTAGCTGGGACGTTGCCTTCAAAAATGAATTAAATCCACGTTGCTCTTCTGTCCTCTGCGGCTGGGACAGATGCAGTGTTGTGTGCTCCTCTTTACAGCCAACAACAGAACACTTTGCATTGTGCTCAGACATGGTGCTTTCATAACATAATGGCGGACCTCCGAGAAGGTAACCCTCCTGCTGGTGGGTGGAGACATGGCATAGGTATGCGGCGAAGCTGAAGAGGGGGGGGAGACAGTGTGTGTGAATATGCAAATGATCGGTCAATGATGTCGGTAACCGAAGCCAAATTTGACTCGCATATCTGGAAACTGCAGGGAGACACTGTCAGAAATCTGTATCTCACTCAAAATAGCATGGATCGACTTTTTTCAAAGTTTCTAGGTGTGTGGCAGCACCATAGACCCAAAATAACACCCCAAATCCCAGAAAAAGTCAGTTTTTCATAATATGTCCCCTTTAAAATGTTGAGGTTCAAGGACATTTAAAGGAAACGAAAATAACAAAACGTAAGTAAAATGCAACAGCATTTATGTCAAATAATTTTAATTCTCAGAAAACAGCGAGTGAACTTGCAACTCTACAACATAAAGTAATATTTGGTCCATGTTTTGCCCCTGCCCCTTAGAGAGTCTGCGCACGCCACTACCATGCAGCCTCCTCAAGGTGATTGACGCAGTGCGATCCCCGTGACTGACAGAAAAATCGACAGATTTTTACGGCCCCTTTCCTTTACAACTATAAGTACGAAATGGGAATTCTTCTCCCCAGGGCATCTGAAATTTGTGTAAACATTCTTATCTCCTCTCCATCTCTCTGTCCATCTCTCACTCACTGAGGATTATTAAGCCCCACAGCACAGTAGACTACAGGCTGTACAGAACCAGAAACAGGTTATGATAACTAAAAGGGAAGAAAGTGTGAGAAATTGTCATAATTCGGGAGAAGTGTGACCCCAAGAGGAGACAATGAAAATCGTGATTGTTGGAAAGTATGAAAAGAACCTTCAAATGTTCATGAAGAGAAGTGTTGTATTAGACTGCATTACACATAAACAGTAAAGCTGCTAAAACATAATGTCACTGTGTAGGAAAACATAATGTAAATTAATTTGTCTCATTATTTGGGGCAGAAGCTCAGTCGCCTTGAAATGTTGTCAGTAAACATTTCTACAAACCACGGTTACCTTCACATTTGTATCACAGGCTAAGTTGACATCACTCCAAAACTAACCTACCACGCTCAGATCACATGTTTATTATAACTGTTGTATCTGAAGCTGGAGGGGAGGGTGGTGGCGAGATACCACTGGATACTTTTAAGGAGACCATGGGACAATCTCCTGAGGTGTTTTTGCTCCAAACGAAACCACGCATTTTTGACCCGGAGCATTTCCAGCCGTGTTTGTAGTCACCAAAACTGAAACTTTTAACTAGACCATGGGACACATCGAGACATTTTAAACCGAAACATCATATTTTCCCTTACTAAGTGGTTTTTGTGCTTACGCCTAATCAGACTGTAAGCACAGCATTGTCACAAGAATGAACTGAAAATAGAACCTAAAGAATCAATAAGCAACAACACAAAGAAATGTTTGAACATATCTGTAGTTTGCAGGAATAAACATTGTCAACATTTATTCTGGCAATTGGGTGGTTTGCAAACAAATTTAATATATTAAGTGTTGTATAAGACATGTGAAGCATTACATGTTTTCTATGCTTTACAAATTTAAAAACAATGATTTCTATAGTTTGTTTCATGTAGTTTCATCAAAATGTACATACACATGTTGAAGGACACTTCTACCCACCCTCACACTCTTAAATCTGCACCCTGTCTCTCTTCTTCCTCACTCCTCGGGTTGAGGGTCAGACTCAGGACTATCGTAGCCCAGCCCGTTGCTGATAGGGAAGTGAGCCCAGAAGGTGCGAGCCAGGTCCTGCATCCCCTTATGATCTGCCCGAGCTCGCAGCTCCTCCAGCCACCCGTAAAAGTCTGACGACCACAGGCCCCAGTAGGGCGGGCTTCGTTTCTGCCTGTCCTCCCTCCTCCCGCCGGCGACGTTCTCCTCTGCTCCTGTCAAAGCAGACGAAGACAGAGAGAGAGGTGTGAACATTGATTCACACTTTGTCCATCATGTCAGAATTACTGTATATTACACTGTCAAGTTCGCTCTGTGTGAGCTGCTGACGTACCTATAGGCGGCAGGAAGCTGAGCAGAAGGGAGACGAGCAGCACTGACACACAAAGAGCTCGCATGCTCCCAGGAACTGAAAGACAAAAGAGATGAAATGAAGTAATCCTGGAGAAATGTGTGTGTGTGTGTGTGTGTGTGTGTGTGTGTGTGTGTGTGTGTGTGTGTGTGTGACTTCAGGCGCATATAGAGCATCTCCATCAGAATTTTAAAAAACATGGTTGCTGAAATGTTACATGTCCAGGAGACCAGGCTGCGACATTACTGCGTGTATCTATGAAGAATTTCAAAAAGCTTCCATGTATTTCTTTGCCCCATCATATATCCTCCTCCGTCTCGTCTCACCTGAGCTGCAGGAGATTACGCTTGTGTTCCTCTCACTCATCCTCTCCCTCTCGGACTGATCCCGGGATGAAGACTGCATCTTGATTAGAAGTAGACAGGTAGGCGTACATGTTTGTTTTTCACATCCTGCCTCTTCACGCCTACCTGTCTGTCCACAGAGCACATCACAGAGCTCCTTTCACACGTCTCATGTCTGTTCAACATTTCATGGTGTAAAAATGTCCCCATGTGTTGTTAGAATCTCGTGTTTTTGGCAAGGTGAGGTAAAATAAAAGAGAGGTCACTTCTGGATGCAGCCGCTGGCCCTCCTCTCATATCGACAGACAATTTATTTTTACTATGATATATATTTAACTGTTGTTGTCACAACCATCAAGAGCTCACCGGGAGATTTTTAGCCTTGAGCTGCTGAACTAATTTGGATCTTTCTGAGGTTAAAAGGGGAGAGTGGAAACAGAAGAAGATGAAGCATGCATGCATGCATCAGACAGTTTTCACACCTGGCATGTACCAGACAGTTTTCACATCTGGTGTCCAGACAGACTGTCCCACCATTCAGCCACAGGGTGTAAAGTTTTTTTTTCTTTCTAATTTCCATCCATTTCTCTGGTCTGCCAATGTTTGTTTTTCTCTGAGGACATCAGCAGAGTTCATGCTGTGTCTTTCTGTTGTTGGCCAGAGGACGCGTCACAGTGCCCCGACAGAGGACAAACCTCACAGACTTGGTTACTGTCAGCTATTTCCCAGAGTGAAGATGATTGCTGCTGGTTTTTCCACAGTAGAGTCCAAAGGTTTGAGACCGCTGATCAAGATACTTCTATTTTGCATTTCAAATGTATTGACTGGTTTAGTGTTTTCAAAATCCAACAAAAGTCGTCTTCTCTTATTCCCAAATGTCCAGTAGGCCCATTTCAGCAAAATATTTAGCTAAAAACACAGATTTCCATGCTTCAATAGCAACAAACTGCGACCATGACTGTTTTTTAGGCTTTGCCTTAGAACTTTGCTAATGGAAAGAAAAATACCATAACGCTGCAACACAGAGTTACCTAGGGTGGCTGCCAACCTCTGACCTATTGACTGACACCCCACTGGACCAGTTAGGAGCTTATATGCCCGCCATGTGTCCTGCAAAAGCCAGTGAGTGGTTTCATAGATGGAGACAGAGAGCCCCTCTGAGTACATAGATGTTGGATTTAAAAGGGTTTTACGGCCCTAAGCTTGAAAATTATGCAAGTTTATGTCCTTTTATGCAATTTTCAAGTGTTTCATTGTGTTTCTTTGTTTATCAAATTCTGTATCCATTATCAAGTTGCTTTTCTATCTCTCTCTCTGATGGCGTGGATAGGATGTGTCTGCCTGACCATGCTTCGGATACATTTGATCCAGTTTCTGAAAAGTTCTTTAGAGTTACATGCACTGCCCTCTTAGAAATACCATCTTTTCTTGGAGTACAATTTGATTTCAGACACTTTAATCTCTGAATCCAGGGCCGTTCCCAGAAACTTTTTGTCAGGGGTCAAAAGGAGCCACTGAAGGAGCCACTGAAAATCATGGGGCCAACCAAAAGTGGTAAAACTAGATCACACATGTATAGCTTCTTCTCCTTAAAAAGCAGAAATGCATTTTTACCAAACAGTTTTCAACTAGGAAAGCCTTTCTGAAATTAGCGTGTACTGGCCACATTAGATAAGCAGAATTAAGCATGTTACAGACACATTACATGATAGATAACACGCATGATAAAGAGATAACATGCACTGATAGAAGTGACTTGAAGTCCCAGAGAGGAACCACATTTTACGATGTATGGATCTAGCTGTTCACATACTTGGTGATGGTGGTAATAGCTTTACAGATAAGTGTTCCCGCCAGCCCCAGTGCACAGTGACATGTCAATTTACTGTCAATAAAATGAAAAAAGGAATGAATGTTGAGTGCTTGCCTGTATGTCAGGCAAAGGCAAACGAACTGGCCCTTTATGTCTGTGGGCGTCTGAACCGGAGGATATTTTCTAAAATCAATGCACATGTCTTTAGTTTTTGTGACATTCATCTGCAGAAAGGAGTTGTCACACCAATCTGTAAACTCCTGGACTATTGGGCCATGACTTGCTTCATTGCCATGAAGTAGGCTTACAATAACAGTGTCGTCAGCATACTTTAAAATATATCTGTCTGCCCTGCTGCTGCGGCACATATTTGTGTATAAAATGAACAGGAGAGGGGACAATACACAACCCTGGGGGGAGCCAGTGGAGGGTGCAGGTCTGGTCAGATAGGGTGCCATTGACTCGTACTCTGCGTTCGACTGGTTAAAAAAAAAAAAAAAAAAAAAGGAGAAGCACGTCTTCCAGAGCAAAAACTGAATTTCATCTATCGCTATATCACAAGCTCAAGTTTAAAGATATAATTTGTTGAGTTGTGTAAATGTTTTCAAAAATGTTCAAACCAAGGGAATCCATAATTGTATTTAAGTTAACGGTGTGTCAGATTTCTCAGATTAAACGTCAGAACAACCGAGGAAGCCGGTGAACATGTTTAAAATGTAAAAGGAATACATTATCTCGTCCGTAACATCTCTGCCTGACTGAGGCATTTTAAACTCTGCGTGACAGAGAGAACTAATCCTGAATATGTGTATGAGGAAGTTTTACCATGGTCTGTAACAAGAGTCGTGAATAACATATGCATGACCAACTTTTAATGCAGAGTTTTGGGTGATGGGTGAAGCTGTGAGAGAGCTGTGCATGGGCACCTGCATCAGGCAGAGTCTTGTGCGCTGGTTTGTTTGATGCTGTGTGCGCGTGTGTGTGTGTGTGTGTGTGTGTGTGTGTGTGTGCTTGGTGTGTGCTTGTGTGTGTGAGTCAGGATGAACTACAGCATACATTTTCACAGTAATGAGGAAACGTGTCATCCAGCACAGCGGTGTGGTTCATTAATGTGATTGGAATCGTTCTTGACAGTAATAGAATTCGATGGCATCTGACTTACTTAACTTGTAACACCTAAAAAAACAAGTCGGGGTCTACTTGTCCAGACTTGTTACAAGTTATTAACCGGCATGTAAACAAGAGTTTTGAGAGATCCAGACGGAGTTTTTTTTTTTTCTCTCCATTAGATTGTTTCATTTGAACAATTTTTCAAGGGCTTAAGCCGTAAAATAAATAAATATCTAACAGGGGGGAACAAAAAACTTAGATTAAAAGAAAATCTAACCAGATAAACACAATTTCATGTAACAAAATATAACTGTTTTGGTGGGCAACCAAAACAGTTATATTTTGTTACATGAAATTGTGTTTATCTGGTTAGATTTTCTTTTGCTATGAACTTTAAAGCAACATTATGTAGAAATTGGCATTTTGTGTGATTTGGCGCGCCCCACAGTTTCTGAGTGTAACAACACTGTGGTAAATACAAATGCCAGGTCTGTAACAGTTTGTCAGACGTAATGTAGGTGCTAACCACAAACGAAACTCTTTACATCATAACAATGTGACGTGTTGAAAACTTGTATGTTGAAGTAAACACATATGTAACACTGTGGTCTACCCTCTCACTGAAGGTACATACTGCAGAAATAAATTCACCCTATTACAAGACACTGTACCATCAACATGATGTTCTTTCAAGGTACAAAAGTTACATTATGTTGCTTTAAATAATTTTTTTTCAAAGCAAATATGCTGGATAAATAGTATGACATATTTGTCTGTTTATGTGATAAATTCATTGATGCTTTTGGGCTTTTCACAAGATTTCACAATAAAACCATTCCAGAAACATCTCCAGCCTTTATCCTTGAAGAAAGAAGCCACCTCATGTTGAAGGGACATGGAGCGAGTGAAAATGTAGAGAAAGCGATCGAATAAAAGCATTTCCATTAGGGCAAAGCGTATGGAGGGGCTGAATAATGTAGAGAGAGGCTGGAGGAGAAGAAACGTAAAGAGCAGGATGGAGGAATCATTATCCTGTCTGTATGAATGCTTCCTAACATCCAGGCTGCTGTATTGATGAGGCTTTATATATTCCGCCCTCCAAATACTCCACTTACTCTAATCTGTCTGTCATTTCTGTCTCCATTTCTCTTGACTCAAAAAATCCTCCTTAAAGTAGACCCTTTATGTTGTCGCACAGCAAAGCAATCATTCTCATCATACCTTCACTCATCTGCACTTAATAAACTATACTTACTTTTGCCTCTCCCATACGCTTCTCTGTGGAAGTACTCTATTTTAACAACAGATTTCAGTCCCCGTATGAGCCCACAGCCTTCTTATCCTTACAGGTACAGCCTTGATCCACTTGTACATAAAACTTGCGCCACTGCATTACATTTTTTTGTGATCGAATACTGGAGGTTAGGTCGACTATGACACCTTTCAAATATATATGTATATAACACTTGACAATGATCATTTTCATCATCAGCTATTAATTGCCGCACCAGAGTCATCCCTCCTTACTTCCCCCACGCCAACTGGCCCATGGACAAGACAAATAATAATAATATATACAAATAATAATAAATAATAAAAATGATTTTTTTTAAAACTGCCACAGAAAAACTCTCTGGGAACACTGTTATGAAATCTGTAGTTTATGTGGAGGCTTCCCACTTCAACGCTTCAACACTGGCCACTTTTTGGCAGCTGTCATACCAAAAAGTAGAAGTGAGGTTTAGTAATATGAACCGAATCATAACTTAAAAGTAAAACATATCAATATTATTATTAATATCATTTAACATTTTGGGTGGAAAGATTAGTTTTCTAGCCCTGTCTATATCAATGTGTGTTCAGTTATTAATGTTTGGTTAGTTCTTTTACGTTGTGTTGTTTGTTTACGATGTCTGCTTGACCGGCAATGTTTAATCGATTGATGGCATAGTAAGAGAACTGAACATACACTGATTCAGGATGTTGTTATTCTTTAAAGACCCAGTATGTAGGACTGAGTGGCCTCTAGAGAAGAGGTTGCCGATTGAAACACACTAAATAACTCTCATCTGGCCCTCTCTAAAGCACTGAGTGTTTGGTGTTTCCATTCTGGGCTTCTGTAGAAACATGGTGGACCCCATGGAGGAGGACCTGCTCTCTCTGTATATATAAAAGGCCAATCTAAGGTAACGAAAGGCACAACAATTCTTAATTTCAGGTGATTAGACGCTAATGAAAACATTATTATGAGAATTATATTCCATGTCTGCCGATAGATCCCTCTAAATCCTACACACTGGACCTTTAAGCTGGTAGAGGTCAGCTCTTTACCCTGACCTCCACTCCTCGTTTTCTCCTAAGGTACAGCTCACGTGTGCTCTTCCCTATTGCTTACTTTTTGAAATTGAAGTTGGAGCCCTTAATGCAACACAGATTTTAACTTTGATACTAAGCCAAACTTGAATTCTTTCATTTCAAATTACATGCACAAGAGAGGCACTACCGACTGAGCTGCCCCCCCGGCGTCTGCTTTCATTAAGTAGTAGTTTGATCGTTTCTGCAATGAGCTCGTTGTGAACTGTTCTGCTCAGAAGTCACACGGGCAACAAAAGTCATTCACAATCAAGTGCATAATCCCAGTGTCACTACAAGACATTGAATTAACTGGAAAGCAACCGAACTGATGCTGTGCTCTCATTGTTATGTGGATGTTGAAAATCACAATGCGAGAAGCCCAATACTGCCATCACGTGTTGATTTACCGGCACTGCAGCTCACACTTCACCGACAGTTCTGCAATGTCAAAATATCTCCTCCTCCATTCTTTTTCCATTAACCATAACAAATAATGCTGTCCTTTGCTGATGTTCCTGTGAAAAGCAGACATCCCTCAGAAAGGTAACGTGCTCTCAGGTATAGAAAATAAACCACAACACTGTGAGGAGGTCTGCTGAGAGGCTGCGGTCGTCAGCCTCACACAGAAACGTGTAATCCCAACTGTTGGCAGCTCTCTGCCATCAAAGCTGAGGCAGATGGTGGTCTAATCGTGACTGATGCAGATGCAAAACACTCTCAGGTGACCTTGAAGATTAGGCAGACTGTGGGAGCACCAGCTGATGGATGCAGTGTGAGGGACGGAGCTGTTTGAAGACAGGACTTGAGCGGCCTGAGGGGATTGATGATGGCTGACAGAGTTTATACACAGGACAAACTCTCCGAATGTAGAAGCACCGCAGTGATCTGATGTAAGATTTAGGCTGCTGAACAAAAACAGGATTTCATAGAATAGTGTGCACATTTTGAGTTTTTAGCTTGTTCGGGCCATATTAAGACAACATTGTAGTTTATAGTTATAGTTTGCAGTCTTAGTTTTGTCAAATGTGTAGTTTTACATTCTGCAAAATAAATAATCACTGATGAATCATTTGATATTTAGAGCACAAAATACAAGCACCTAATCAAACCTGTACACTACTGGAATAAACTGTTTGTAAATCAGGTCTACTCTACTCTAAGTATCGAATCATTCAGATTGATTTAGTACTTGAGACTGATGAATTCACCCAAAAATGAAAATTCACTCATGATCTACCCCCAAAACGATGGAAAGTCGTCTGAAGTTTTCAAGTTTCTGCTTTGTTTTTGTTTTTTTGCTTGTTAAAACAAGTCCCCATCTACTTCAGATGTTTAGGAGAATGCTGCGACGCTGTTTTGCTGTGAAACTTCCTAAATGTTTTGTGGACTATGAAGCATCACCTGACTTTCTATCAGCATTGATTCTCATTTTTGGATGAACTCATCCTTAAGGCTCTTTATCTACAAGCTATGGTTTACAAGTGTAAGCCTATTTTAATCCAAAATTACCGATGTTTATTGAGTGCATAATATCTTTCAGATATCGAAGGAATATGTAAATACATGACTGGAGAAACATACAAACAGTGGCTCTGTTATGATGTGGAGGAGCATTTTGCTGGTATGGTCTTCACTTGTTCCCATAGAGAGAAGGATTGCAGCAAATCAATAAAATTGTTCTGAGTTGTCATCTTATCCTAGGATAACAATAAGGAAACATTTCTATCTTGATGGGTGTGACCTTTGCATGGATGATAATGCCACAATCCACAGGACACAAGGGACTCACTGAATGGTTTCAAAGCCTAATGGCACCTAAAAAACAACAGCATATTGTTGAAAACATACGGGACCTGTTAGACAGCACTCCACAGAATGGTATTCCATCCTTCTAATAGGGTTGCAGACTCGTGTACAATCGAACACTTTGTTTTGGGTCACCCATTTTTAACTTCAACTCCAGCCCTGTTTGTAATTTTGGTGGCTGTGTAACCCTTTTTGTACCTGTGGAACACAAGTTCGGAAGACAGATCGGGCAGCTGAGGCTCAGGTGGCAGTGTGTGTCGGCCATTAACCGCAGGGTTGATTGTTCAATCTGTGGCTCCTCCTGTCCACCTGTCAAGGTGTCCTTGAGAGAGACACTGAATCCCAGATTGTTCCTGATGTGTTGCAGCTTCCAAATGAACATATACACACTGTGGCTGTGGCTTACCAAGCTTTCTTATTTAAGCATTTAGTTGGCGAGTGGCCTGCCAGTCGAGGTAATAGGGAGACAGAAGCTTCACAGTAGCTTGATTTAAACAATAACCAGCAGCACTGTGAAGATTACAACCAATCACACGCTACAACACGTTTGATTTTTAGTATTCTTCAAAAAATTTTATTGAACAAAAGTATTTCAATTCTCATCACGTTGTCGGTGATACAGTACCATAGTTTGATCTTAACGATTCATATATGCACCTCATCTTATTTTGAATATATACATACAGTGGAGACAAGAATTAAATAACAATGCTCAATAACATTCAGATATATCATATAAAAGCTGAGGACCCCGTGATCAACAACACTTCCATTGGTAAACAAATGCACATAGCAAAAGAAGAGAAACACTGAAAACGTTTGGTAGGACTAGTACTTTTTCATTATAGGTCAGATAACTGTATATTTGGTTTGTTGACAGGACAAGATGAGGGAAATTGATCGTTCGTTAAGTCCCGCCGCCCTCGGCTTCTGTAGCTCCGTCTGCCCAACCTTTCATTCTCGCTCAGCATCAGCTTCGGTTTAAAATGCAAACGATGGCACTTTAACGACTCAACATTTTTGCTTGACTTCAGGGGCAGACATCAGGCTGGCTTCTCATAGATTTTGCCACCCTGAATGACAACTATCGCTGACAGATTTTATTTGCTGGCTAATAATGTTGTAAGAGTCCTTACTGCTACAGGTGGTAAAGGCCAGCTGCCAGAATAAAACGGTGCCGTTGTACATTTCAACAAAGCATGACGGGGATAAATGTGTATGTTTTCTACGCATCATATCAACATTTCTACAATATGTGACACCTGTTACGCTCAGACTACATGTATATTGATCTTGTCAGGAGAGAAAAAAATGGGTCCTTTGCTGGCATGAGACTTTGCCAAGATGGCTGCCAAGCAAGAAACGACTGTTTAAGACTACAAAATTAGATTATTGTTATCTTCCAGATGTGTTTGTGGTGCATTTTTCCTAACCCCTAGAGCTTTTGTGCCTAGACCTAATATCGGCAGACACGTACAATTACAAACACACATTGTATTCTGGCGACTGGGTTATGAAGAATGCTCTTTAGCCAGGCATCTAACTAGAGCAGATAATCGCATCATTTAATCTGTTTCTCTAGACTTGGGACTTGCCCTCTCTCTCACGGACTTCCTTTTAGAAAGACCTGCCTTGCAGTTCTGTGTTTGCTATCACTGCTCTGGGGAGGGACTTAGCGAGCGGTCAATAGCTGACGCCTTGCAGTCTGTTGCTGCAGTGTCTCATTAATTGTGCATTTCCAAATCCTTTATTGACATAATGAGTAATAATTTGTGATTCATTAGTGGAGAGCTCAGGGTTGCCCCTTCTGTGTTACTCTATAATTGGGGTCTCAGTCAATCCCTAAATTGTTCATTTAATTGAGAACAATTACACTGTTCCTGCTACATTCTCTTCTGTGTAATCACACGATTTGCAAAGACGCACTCATCTTTGACAAATGCTCCATCAGAAGAGGAACTCTTTCGTAACTGCATTTGTTCACAAGGCCTGGAGCAGATCAAGTGTAGTCACTCCAAAGTTTTACCAAGAGAAGCTTTGTTTTTTTTTAATCATTCTTCAGTCAGTATCCTCATGTAGCTACAGACACATACTGGAGAACAGAGCAGGAACATGTTTAATGTGACACGATATAAAGCATGAGCATAGAGCTATGAATGAATGCCAAGTGTGGTGAGTGCAGTGCAGACCTGGAGCCAGTAGTATGGGTACAGGGTGGCACATTTGGTTACATTGAAAAACATTCAGACTCTACAGGAAATCAGAGGTCTCCCCTATTGCATTAATGCTCCCCACGCTGTTCCTCAGAAGTACTAGATAAAGTCTTGTGTTCAGATTCTCAATAACATCACTACTAATGACCAGGTCTGTGGAGGAATTTGAGAAAGTGACAGAAGACACGAGTTCAAACGGGGAGAGAAATCATGTAGAGGAATGATGAAAATTAGGAGAAAAAAGGCAAGAGAGTGGTTCTGGTCACTTTGTGAAGTCATTGTATGAAAGAGCAATGATTCAAACATCCCGAGAGGAATTTAAATTAGCTTTAAAAAAAAAAAAAAGAAAAAAAAAAAGAAGAAGTTAACTCAGGAACAAGCATTTCTTTAAAAATAAACAAACAAAATAAAACAATGACCAGCAAGTTGACAGGACAACACCAGATTAAGGTCCCTCAGAGGCTCGAGTCCTTTTCGAACTGTTAATTGTCTGTCCTCCTGTGTGGTTTAAGAGCAATGGTGTAACCTACAATGTGCGTGACAGTAAATGGACATTATGTATGACATCAGAAGGAGAGCTCGACCCCCAACAAGGCCTCAGGCGTTCTGATAGCGGCGGACGTGGCCACAACACATCCAGGAGACAGAGGCCTGTTCTGCACTGTGCTGTACGTGGAGGAAGCGGCTGGGCATCGGCTGACACAGTGCTCACTGTCTTGGGGGTTGACTGCTTGGTTGAACAGCTAGAAAGAGAAAGAGCGTCACCTGGTCGCCACCAGAGGGTGACAGACTTGAGATCTCAGAGGAGTGACTGCAATCTGGATGCGGTACAGGCGCCACAACGAGAGGGTCCAGAGCTAAGGCTTGAGTTAAGACGGTTAGGGAGTGGCATTAGTATTAAGTGTGTTTAGTGTGTATGAAGCCTGTGTGTGTGTGTGTGTGTGTGTGTGTGTGTGTGTGTGTGTGTGTGTGTGTGAGATCCAGTGTAGGTGTGAGGATGTGTGAATCACAGCAGCGCTTTGACCAGGTACAGCTTCTCTCCATGTTCGCTGGTGAAGATGGGGGCTTTCTTGTAGTGCTCCACTAGTTCGTCCATGGAGGTGAACCTGCGCTGGCCGATACAGTACGCTCCGTCCAACTGCTGCACTTTAAAGTGCTTATTCTTACCGGCCGCCTTCAGAGACACAGAGAAGTCATTGGGCTGAAAATACACAGAGAAGACAGTCATTGATAGGGTTAGAAATACAACAGAAACACACATGCAATGAATTTTAAAGACAGACTGCTCTACTCCAGCAGGTGGCAGTGTAACCTCACATTTAAATATCTGAACCCATGTTTATCAAACTGCTACAAGAAATGTTGGTCCTTAAAGACAGAATTAAAAGAAAAAACCCTTCACGTCCACAACTTCAAAATGAAAAAAAAAAACCCAAGTCCTTGTAACGTTTATTTGAACTCAGACATGCTAAAGGAGTTGGTTAAAGTTTATTGATAGTGTTGATATAAAAGTCCCCCCTGTCTTAAGTACACTTTCCTTCTTGTACCGTTAGTTTGAGCTTCACCATGTGCATTGATGGATGTGCACAGTTTGACACTGGAAGGCTGTTGCTCAAAGTGTAAATTCTTTCTGTGCTCATTGAAAATGGTTCAATACCAAGCACACAAAAAGGTGATGTGGAAACTTGAAGCTTCCAGTACACCAACATAGAGACCGGACTTCACAGTGCAGGAGGAGGCATAAATTCTGGCATTTTTTAATGTGGGAGAAGGAGTCAGTGCCATTTTAAGGATTTTAATGTGGACATAATATTTTTCCCCACAAAAACATTTGAGTCATACATTACAGGTGTTTATGTGTGCCTTAATACACGTGTATAGGGGATCTTTAAAGGTTTAATTAATGTATTTTTTATTTCACATGTGATATTAAGGTTTGATGTAAATTTCATCCCAAAAAAATATTGAAAAACATTAATTTTTGCAGGATAGACTTGTGAAATAATTTTTTGGGATGAAATTTACATCAAACCTTAA
>OMLP01014690.1:0-21372 GCA_900302685.1 Spondyliosoma cantharus
GTTTGATGATTGAAGGTTTAGTCGGGCTTTGCAGAAATTCTGTACCGCTGTCGAAGAATGCTGATGTCTTTACCGTTATTGTCTTGACCTTATCGGGTGTAACGCGTACACCTTGGATGTATCAGCTCAGAGTAAAACAACTGTTGCCCCTAAATATTTGCAGATGGTGCTGCAGCCTGGTTTTCAGCCACTTCTGGAACTATTCCCAGTTATCCATTTATCTTACTTTATATTTGAGAAGACCGAAATGTATTAAATATTTTAAAAATTTACAATTTATGTAAACTTAAAATGCAATTGAGAAAGACCATCACCAATTTGGTACAGGTTAAATAAAACATATTTAAGGTTACTATTAAATAACCGGTATTTTCAAACATTGCACAATGATGATTTGGGAATATTAAAGTTGTGCTGGTTCTATTTGTTTGGGTTGGACGAGAGAGCACGGAATAATGTTTTTACAATGTTTCAGATGATGTTAGCAGAGGAGATACATTTCAACATTTATGAAATAAAAAAGGCACATAGTGTATGAACTCCACTGAGGAGCAAGGTAGAAAAAGGTTGAAGTGGAAAGAAGAGCAGGAGATATACAGAAGGGTACACAGCATGGAGCAGTGTGCAGCACCTGGTTTGTCTTTAGCAGTGTGAACTGGATCACAGGTACACGTGAGCAGTAACACAAAGTCAGATGTGTGAGGGAACAATGCGGCAGACAGTTACTCTTTTTGTGTGTACGCATATAAAGAATTTGACAACATAGAACATGCAGTATGTCTCTATAAATCTATGTCTATGTTTGACAGCTTCAGGAGGACAGATCAAAACAGACACACAGCCTAGAACAAGAACAAGAAGGTCTAACAAGAAAGGCAAAAAAGAAAAAAAATGTATCTTCAAGTATGTGAAAAGCATTAAAGTCTATAGAAAGAACAACAACATACGATGTCTAAATACAGAGTGTGAAGAGGACATGAACATGTCTCACTAACAAAGACCAGGCCAAGTCATGAATTTCAAAGATTTTTTTAATAGTATGGATGGAGAGTTAAGATGATGTAGGAGGGATGGATTAAGAGTCTGAAGGGAGGGTAGTGGGATGAAGGTGTGTGGGTTGAGCAATGGAGGGGCGAAGAGTTTACGGGTGAGGAATGAAGGGATGTAGTTTGTAAGTCAAATGTCAGAGAGTCAAATAATCTTTTTTTTATAAGTCATAATGTGGCTCCATAGTTTGGTGCGAACCAAGTATCTGGAAGCCCTGGCAAGTTAATTTGGAATGACAATATTTACCCCTTTAATGTTTGGGTGCGTACTTATGTTTTAAACTTAGTGGCTACATGCATATTGCTCTTCAACAACATACTGTACTATGTGTGACTGATCGATAAAAGGCTGCCACACTGTCTACCTCTTTCAAGTCTTCTGAACCAATATTAATGTGGATGTGTCACCCTGAACCACTTATGAATTAGGTTGGTGCTATTTATGGGCTACAGCAGCACTTAGTACAATCACGGAGGCTTGGTAGTTTTTAGTTATTTGGCACAAAAACAGCAGATCGGTGCTTCTGCAGGTTTACCGGCATGTCAGTAGAAAGCTGCACTCGGAATATGTTGCTGTACTGCTTCACCCCCCCCCCATCGTATAGCTTCCACTGAACTAGATAATGTATTGGACATGGCTGAGCGACCGGAGCATTAGTCTTCATAATAACCTCTGATTAGTGAAGTTATTGTGCTGAAGTCAGTGCTCTGCATCAGTTGGCCCGGCGAGTGTTGCGGTGTGGGAGGTCTGGTTCTGACCCGGTTTGATCATGTGCGCAGTGATAGTTCACCTTGGGACACGGTGTTGACATATTCCTGATTAATCTGATTTATAGTGCTAATCATCATGTTGATCTATCGCTGTCCAAGCAGTGGTTTAGGCTATTAATCCAATCAGTTGGGTATTATTTTCGGCAACAAGTGTCCTATCATAACACTGATTATGCTTTGAGTGCATTAAGTTCTCTAATTACAACACTAGCCTAGTTAATGGTTTAGGTCACAGATTCGCTCTTGTGAGTAATTAACATAATTATGTTGTGTTTTACTTTTATTTTAAGAGATGCAACCAATACCTGCTACTTGTAACACACACTACTTTTGTAAAATCTGCTCCCTCAGATCAAAGTTAAAGAGCCCATATCAGCTCCTTGCCAACACAACACTTCTCTTCATCTGGGCTTGAGAGCCGGAGACGAAAATGAAAGGCTCAAGAATTGCGCTAATTATTGGTAGTCAGCTGTATGTGATCGCTGGGGCAGAAAGAGCATCTCTGGAGGGGTGAAACCTAAAAACAAAGTGGCTAGTCTTATGACACTCTGCAGGGGTGAGAGCCTGCTAAAGTTCAGCACCTCTGTATTGTGTAAGCAGCCCCGTTTTAATAACTGCCTTCATCTTGGCCGGGGAAATGACTGTAAAACTTTTTATCAGAGATGCCAGATGAAAACTAGGCTACTCGAAAGGATTTTTGAATCATAGTTGGACGGAACATAAACCTTACGTGCAGCATCTTTCCATGAGTAATGAAATGTGCAGTTAATTTAGCTCAATCATATGCGTTAAAAGCCTTCATCTCCAGAAACTCTGCTCGAATCTAGGCACAAATCTAGGATAAATGTGATGCCAGCCTCAGTCACTACTCAGTCAGTCCTATACAGTAGCTCCATTTTAACACTGCCAGACCCAAAGTGGAAAGTGTTTCTCTCTCTCTCAAACATTAGCATGTCTGCAAACTGGTGGTGGGGTTTTCACCCTGTGGGAAACCGATGTCTGGCCAAGAGTCTCTGCCCCACACAACCCACCAGTGTCCATAGTGTGGAGTGGGACTAGTCCTGCTGGCAGGAAGATGAGGAAAAGAACAACAGTTCTCATTTAGCTGTAGGCTATTCATACTGCGAAATTCTTGCACAGTCAAATAGAATTCACAAAACATGTCGATGTACCAGATTCAATAATGCAATAAAAAGCATTGCATGGGGGTTTATTTTTTCTGTTTCAATGGTAATAAAATGTAGATTCCATACTTGGCATTGAACAAGAAACTGACCTCTGACCTCTCCCTTTTGAGCAATAACTGAATAGAGAATCCACATGAAGCATTAAATCAGCACCAGATAACCATCATTCTACATACTTGATGGACATACTTAATGGATGCCCCCCACAAGGCCCCCGTTCTTGAAAAAACACCACTTGGGTGTCCGTATGGTAGATAAAATATCATAAAGTGTCTTCTAGGATGCCCTTCCAGTGGAGAAAATGTGAAGAGGAGCCTTCTCGACACTTAATGTATCACAACTTTCTACACGCTAGTGACCCCCTGGCCAGTTGTGATGCCCTTTTTATATTTATATCGCCCCTACCCCTTAAACACCCTGAGTCTGATACTGCTTCCCATTAAATTCTTTGGAAAACAGATAGCTCCAAATACCACGCATAAAAAATGCATGCTGATTGTAGTATGAAGAGCAAGAAAGTTGAAGCAGGGTGGAGGCTTGGGTTTATGGATGTGTTGAACAATCAGCGCACACAGTGTTCATATCCCATGTGGAACCAACATCAATTTAGACTTGTTTTAACTTACATCTGGAAGTTAATGGATGCAATGTTTAACTTATGTCAAGCAAAGTAGGTTTGTTACTTAAGCCTAAACAAACTGTAACAGTTATGTGTTTACTTTGTTTACCTTGACTGACTATGGAGATGCCCCATACAGAAATAACCTTCGCACAAAAGGATTTTTGGTTTTGGTATACGAACTAACCCATCCAAGATCAATGGTCCACTTTGTTAGATGGTTGTTTTTTGAGTCTCATTCCCAATTCGTAAAACATCAATGCTGTGGGATGGTGGCTGACCCGATTTACAATCCCAGCGCATCAGTATTTGATGAGTTAGGAATGAAACTCAAAAAAGTCATCTTTCTTTAAAGTGAAAAGTTGTGTTATTTGTAGGCAGATTGAAGTGGGCTGGACTGGTAATACTGATGACATGGAGAGTGTGTGGGCTTATACAGCATCTACCACAGTAACGTCCTCTGAACCCCTGGAATTTCCAGGTACCACTGTGGGCCCGCCGAAGTATGAAAATGTCCAAGGATCAAGTTTAAACAGTGTGAGATGAAACTTTTCGGTCAGTTGAATGATGGTCTTCAATTTTAATTAGCTAACATTTGAAAAACACCTACTTCTGTGCAACTACTCAACTCTTACAGATGTTGGTTTCTCACTGGGGGGTCTTAAATTGATCAGTGACTCACATTCACATTTCAGATGCAGTTTGTGGTAGCATACTTTACAGTTGTTACTCACCTTATTCGCTTCCCTGTATTTGTTCACCATGAGGGGCAGCACAGCGGCACTACTCAGAGCCTCACTGGGTGAACTTGCTGATATGGATTAAAATTTCTTCGGTTGGGAGGTAATGCTGACAAACTTTAATTCAGCACCAGTCACCAAACCAACAACTCGCCTCACCTCCCAGGATAATCAGAGTATGGAAATCTCACAGACCACCCACAAACCCAGAGGGGCACTGCATGGTGCAGAAGCAGATCGCCCAAATGACTGAGAAGTTGTACTTTTCCACAAACTCCTGTGTAATGATGGAGAATATGGCAGTTTCATCTCACCTTTACACATGCACACACTGCACATGCACAACATTTTAACAGGTTGTAACAATGGCCTCTCTGACAACTAAATGATTCTTTACCAGGACAGTTACCTGTATTTTTGAAATCCCATCCACATTCATAATTTCAGCTGTGATTGAAGTGAATACCTCGTGTGGTTGCAGGAACCCTCCACCTACCTCTGTGAAGGGCCTGCTTGTGTTCTTTTAGTAATGCTTAATTTCTTCAAAGTGCAGACAAGCTGAACAGCATTATACTAATGGGCATTCAAGCTAAGGTTTACTCACAGCATTGAATTAGTGTCCATGAATGAGTCTGTAACAGATCCAGCAGGTGATGCAAAAGGCCAAGAAAGAGGATCATTGGGGTTTTAGACAAGTCAAAATAAATAAAACATCAAGAGAGGTGATACAGTTCCCTGATAGTGAGCTACTGAAAGTGCTCCAGAAAATATTTGGGCAGCACTGTGAAAGCCGACTATTGTTTAGGGATATATATTTTGTATATTTTATATATTTAAATTTGAATTTAGGGAGTGTCAACTTTTGAAAAGACAGTCCTCAACAGAAGAATGACCATAGATTTAAAATGAAAGAAGGTTATTCTGACCCATATTTGTGTTTGTCGTTAGGCTGTGACCTCTAGTGACTGTAGTAATTATTCCAGCTGCAAAAGATAAAGTGAAGTTGTATAAAGAGTGAAAAGTCTGTATAGGGACGAGGTCTGGATAGTCAGAATTGACGTAGTGATTTCAACCAAAATTACAATGTTTTCCTAAACCTAACCAATTAGTTTTCTAGCCTAAACCTAACAAGGTAGTTTTCTTTCAAGTGTGTCACTGTGATGCTGAAAAGGTCCTGTTGTTTTGGTAATGGTGATATATGTCATCTTGATAGATGCTGACAATCGATCTATTCAGTTGGTTAGGTATGAGGAAGTTCTGCTTCTGAAGCAAAAACATGTAGTATTTAAGATAAGTGGTGAGTACATAACAAGGCAAAGATATTTATTTTAGATGCGTGTGGTCACTCAAATACAAACTCAGCTCGATTGACAGAGCTTGCTTACATATTTGGTATTGCTGCATTGAAACAAGGTTCATTTGGATGCAGAAGCTCAAACAAATTCTATGAGTCCACAGAGACTTTTTAGATAAGTGTGGCTAGTGGCTTTACAAAGGCTTCATAAGCACATGACTGGAAGGCCGGTGGTTTGATGCTCCAACTGGCAGCATAAATCTGGGCAGGAAAAGTGAAAAAGCAGCATTGAGGTGCCCTTGACCAAGACACTCGATCCCCACCTGCTGCTCTGAGCAACTTCCAGATGTTTGTAAAAAAAAAAGCGTACACTCATACACTGGTTTTATCATGGTTAAAAAAGTGTTTTTGTAAAAAATATGTTTACACATAGTTTCATACAAATAACATGCAGGAGGTGGCAATTAGGATGGACACACCTTCTCTCCAGTGGCACACACACACACACGCACGCACGCAGGCACACACACACACACACACACACACACGCACTTAGAGAAACAACAACAACAACAACACTCTGCATGAAGCCGACAATAACTCACAGGTCACCACCTCCGTCAGCATGTATCCCCGTCACTGACAGAAGAGGTGACCATCTGTAGCGCGAGTAAAGCCTTATTTTGGTTGCGAGGTTCAAAGGTCCTGAGACGCAAGTTGACAGAAGCTGTCGCGGCTCCCTGAGTGTCTGTGTCAGTGAACCTGAAAATATTTGTTTGGAAATCCATGGGTGAAATCTGTTGCTGAAAATGTTTCCGCTTAGTCTATAGATGAAAGGGGCACGGTGGCTCACACCATTTGGTCTTCTAAGCATATGTTTTTTAGCCAAATTATACAGAATTTTTCTTTTTTAATTCATCCTTGTCACAATCAATTTTTTCTTTTTTAATTCATCCTTGTCACAATCAATTTTTTCTTCCAAAGTCATCTGGGTACAATTCATAACCCTGGAATGTCTCACCACCAAACCTCATAAACACTTTAATTTGTTTAAGCGTGTTCACAAACTACACAATCTTGTCAAGTCAACTCTTTTGTAGTTGTCCATTAAATACTTAATTGGTTCAGTATTACAATGGGCAGTAAAACCATCAACCATAAATTGTCTATGAATATATTTCTGCTGTCACGATTATGACTTAAAAAAGGGCCTCCTCCTTTGGAATGTGGCGTGCCCTCTGACCCCATAGTGCACAGAGTTTACATATCCATGTCTCCACTAGTAAAAACTACATTCCTACCTTCGATCTGGGTCAGAGATAAAAGATGACACTGACAAGCGAGACACATCTGACAGACGCAATGTTTTTTTTTTGAGGGCTGAGACAAAAAGCTACAATAAAATAGAACCACATATTATCAAACGCAGATGTCAAGAAATTTATTGCAACGACTTTTGATCTGCGCTCCCTTGAACGAGTCTTTTATAAATAATGGAGCCTTTTTTAAATTTTATTTCTAACTATTGTTGCACATCCGTCTGTTAGATTAGATTCACCTAAAGCTGGTTAATCTTAGCGCACAGTCACAGAGGATGTGAGAATAAGGCACAAAATACGAGGTGCACGACTCTGCCTTGATTTAGGGAAAGCCGAAATGCTCGAGGCATCTTCCTGTAGTCCCTGGGAAGCTACAAAGTCCACTGCTGTCAATCACTCAGTTAGTGCCGCTAATGACATTACTTAATAGACACTTGAAATCCTGTCCTTCTTTTAGCTTTCGTTTTCCTTTCGTGAGCTTCGCCATATGCGTAGAGGAGACTTTTATTGTTTCTGAATAGCTAATACTGGGACTATCAAGGCTAATGTGATCATATTTGAATGTCAATGGGTATCTGCCACTGTTAGATTTATAGGATAAGTTTGACCAAACATGAAAATGGGTTCAAAAAAAAGTCCCCATCTACTTCAGTTGTTTAGCAGAATTCTGCATCATGAGATGTTTTATGGACTTCGAAACTTCACCCAACTTCCCATCAATCTGATCAATTTTAGATTTTGGTTGAACTTTAAGAACCTCGCCAATTTAACACAGCAGTAACAAAAACATTTATGAGAAGTGAAGCTGTTGAATGTTGTGATTGATGTCCAAAGAAGAAGAGAAAAACTCATAAATCATTCTCAGCGTCAACATTTCAAATCCCCAATTTTTTCGTGTTTACCCAACACAACAAAAGTCCCGCTGGAGAACAAGAACAGAGGGAAGAAGTGGTGATGCAGGCTCTTTTTATACAAAGATCAGAGTTGACAGATTGTCCCAAACAATTGGAAGAAATTTGTAAAAACAACTGGAACAAAGTGTCTCTCACTCCAAAAAATGCATCTACAGTGCTTCAGCGTTTTAAATGGACGTTGCGTACTAAATAATATTTAACCAGGCATAATGACAAAAGCACTTATTCATGGCAATGGCCCGTGAAGGTCACGCATAATCACATATTGATCTTCATCGTTTGGTGGACGATTGGAGTAGTCTGTTCAACATGACTTTAGAGAAACAGAAGGGTCACTTTCTGTCACCAGCTGTGGAAGAAAATGCAGACATCGTAATAAAACTGTATGGGATGTCAAAAGACATATTGAACTTATTTATCTGAGCAACATGATTGGATTGTCTGTGCTCCAATTACGCTTAGGATTAAATTTGAATCAGATGTTCTGAAATTCATGTTCAGTTCAAGTTCACAGCTGTGTTGCTATCAGCTAACTTAGCAGCTTAATTAGCATCATGCATGGGCACAGTGATATCTCCATGCCTCTGTACAGTTACAGCTGCTTCCTTGTAGCCTGAAACAGCCCATTGTACTTCTCTATTACTATGTTATATTCTCATAGCTGGCCTTTGTTTTTTTCTTTTTCAGCTAAGCTGAAGTGCTAATATTTGGGATAATGACTGCAAAAGGAACTTTGAGACCATCGGATTATTTAAGCTAGGCTTTTCTTTGCATTTATTTTGAAGGCAAGTTTTCACCGGTTTCTGTAAGATGACAATGACAGGAACTGAAGGGTAGAAACAAAAGACATGCAGCCAGAGATTAAGACCTTGCAGTCTATGGTTAGTTAAGTTAGTGCTCGAAACCACTGATCAGTGGATCAAACTGTGGCATGAGAACCAGGAGTGTCTCAATCAAGCACCCGCCGACAGTGACAGTTACCCCCCTCGTCTTTATTTCATCAGTAAATTAAGATGTCAGGCCTTTGTTGTTTTACGTACAGGAATATTTATCCTAACGTTGGCCTATTCCAATTATGTATTCATTATAAGTGACCCAATGCAAACAGCAACACAAAGAGTCAAACCAGACAAGACCCAGACAACCAATCATTTGCTCTCCCGCAAGCCTGTCCTCGTGTGAAAGGCACACAGTATTTCTGTGTGGGCAGTCCCCAAGTAGTTGTCACTCTGTCCATATAGCTGAGACAACTAAAAGGCCATTATCTCAAAATGGCAGACCATTAGTCTCCTGGCATGAAGAGCCTTTCACTGCAGATCCCGCATAAAGGAAGTCTGCAGATTCAGCAATCGGAGAGGGGGAGAAAAATGAGACCTTTAACATGCCTGGGAAAGAGAAGGGAGTTGGAGGGGGGGAAAGACAGCGAGGGTAAATTGGTCCTGTGTTCAAGTCTGTGACAAATCAAATCACAGCTCCACTAAACTGTCAAATCTATGCGCAAAGCTCATCACCAAAAAGATGACGTTGAAGATCAAGTTTAATGAAGACACTGCTTGGATCCCACTTGGAACTTCATCAGGTCGGCCAGTTTGAAAACACCTGCATTTTCTGTCAGATTCATTCATAAAGCACGTTGCAATGTTTCTAGGAAATTGTTAATCACAGAACAAATACCAAAAGTCCAAGTGGGGATTTAGATCACTGTTCTACACCGAAAACAAACCTTTAAGCGCTTTGTCTGCACATTTCTGCTCGTATGTGGTCTCTTAAACATGTGTGCTTCTGTTTCATGGTGCCAGCATGTGCTAATGTCAATTGTGTGCTTTTGTGAGGATGTGAACTGTGTGTGTGTGTGTTTTTCTGTTTCGGGGAGACCCTTGTGCTCCCAAGGCTCTCATTTATCCACTGGCAACTGGTTTCCACTAATCCCCTTCATTGGAAACAGCCTCCCTTGCTAGCAGCTGTCCTGACTACATTGCAGCAGAGGCACGTTAGCCCTCGTCCAGTCCAATTTAGAGTCAGATATTAGTTTGTTATGAGCATGCAACTAGGCAGAATGTAGATGCTACTAATGCCAAGACAAGATGTAGAACTTTATTGTGATGTAGACATGCTCCTTGTCTTACATACTCATACTTTTGTTGATATTGGTTATAAAATTATACAGTTACCATGCGATAAAACCAACAAATCAGTTCCCATCCCTGTGTGGAATGAGGCTGAGGCCTGTCAGTAATTAGTACATTCATGGGTAGCACAACCTGTCAGTGCCGAGGGGGGATTTACAAGTTTCAGGCATTCATCAGCAAAGAGTTACTGTTTGTTGATGTACAAATCATTTCCAAAAGTTCACTGGCATCATGGAGTCCCACTGTGGGAAGAAGCATGGCATACTTTGGAAGATATGCGGGGCATTATGTGATATTGAAAATATTCTGTGTACATACCAAAGATGTGCTGATGGGGTGCTCTGGTAGCTCATTTGGTGGAACCCTCCACATAAGGAGGCCGAGTCCTCAGCAGCTGCCCAGGTTCGATTCCAGCCTCTCTGACTTTACTGCATGTAGCCCAACTTATTCTGCCCCATTTTCTGTCAGACTCTTAACTATCCTGTTTGAATGAAGGCCAAAAAAATCTCGAGGGACACCTAGCCTGCTTTTACATTTTGGTACATTCCTTCAGTGTTTTATATAGATTCTTGTGCATGTAAAAGATCTTGAAAGAAAAAGTCTGCACCTACAGAAGCTCCTCTCTCCCACAGACAACCTTGCTCCTGAAACTCCTCATCACTAGTCTTCCTTTTTAATTCTGTGACTTTGTGACATCACACTATGTCACCATGTCACACATTTGCATAATGTATGCTATAATAGCACATACCTTCACCAAGGCCAAACAGTCCCCTTTAAATCAATCAAGTTTAATCCAATATTACATAAAACATTTTCAAATCATGATCCACTAGATCATGATTTTTATTTGGATCTGCATCAAATCAGAAACCTGGCACTGCAAAAAAAAATCCCAGGCGGAGGTAAAAAGATGTGTTGATGAACCTTTATTTTCTCTTTCTTGAGACATCCTGTTTTTCCTCCCTTCCTGGATTGTGGATTGGAGATTTGATATTGACCGATGTATTGAGGGAGCAATGAGTTTCCATGTAAGGTATTACACACTTAATTCACACTTCACTTATCGAATGATGGTGATTTTCTCACCAGTTGTTGTGAGTGTCTGAATTTCCCCATTACATGTCTTTGCTGCTTGGGAGATGAACAGATCCGAGTGAAAAGGTTTAGACAAAAGACACCTGCTGTGAGGTCTGAAGCCACTCTACACGTATCACATGGAATCACTTGTCTTAACAGGTGTTTTCTTAAGTGTTCCTGGTTCCTTTTTGATGCTCATGTCGATTTATCAGACATGGGGATATTTCTTCGATACGTGTCGGATGTTGATTCTGTTTAAAAACAGAAATGATCATTTCAGATGTTTCAAGAGATGATTGGTGGCCATGTAACAGTGGGTGATTTGTACTCCAGCCAGACACTTGATATTGAACCTATATCACTTTAACCAAGGTCTCAGGAGGGTAAAGCTGCAGCCACCTATTATTCATTCATCAGATGACATGAACAGATGTCTCAAGTCTTTCATGGTTTTACTACTGTTCTTAATACTGTCATCTCTACACACGTTGCTTTTTATTTCAGCCTTACTGCCATTGTCTCAGTTATATCACAACAGCTTTTTGTTTTTTTTTTTTACTTGCAAACAGGCTTATTCAAGACTGTGTTTTCAAAATCAGTGGATCTCAAAGTGGTGTATTGGTCCCACAAGAGCTTCCAGGAGGTCCCCAACAAAATGGATTATAGTTTATTTAGTATAATTCTATCCTTGTGTAACAAAATGACAACATTTATGACTGTTTTGATCATGGGTTCCATAAAAACATCTAAAAGCTAAATTCTTATCATCTATCTTAGCATTCTGGGACAAAGCCTGATTTGTGTCAGTTTTATGTCAAAGTCCGAATTAACCAAAGTGGGACCTGGCTCCAGTCAAAAAATGTGAATATTATGGGGATTAAGCCCTTTTGAGATGAGTTAGGGTTATCTATTTAACCTGTTCCAACTTTGACCTTGTTTGCTGGAGGCCCATTCCTCTTTTTCTCCTCAGCAAAATACCATCAGGAGTATGACTGAAATAAGTAACTGTCTATTGATCTTCCCAATGGCCTGTTGTTTTTCATTTTCCTAGTGCTTTGTGCTACCTGCCACACAGGTGGGGTGCACCACCCCATCATCCTGTTGAACATGTAGACAGCTCAGTTCTTTCTCGCTTACAGTAACTTAAAATGCAACATGTTTGTTTGATGGTCTGTTGATCTGCTTACAGTTTGTAGATATAACTTAAAAAATGTTTCATTCATCCATCCACCCGAAGAACACCTCTGTTTTAGATTAATGATAAACCCTTTTTGAGAGGCAGATAGATTCGCAGGATAATGTGATCATACATCTTGGTAGGTTTCAAACTGTGTTCTTGTTGTTGAACACATAGTGGCCCAACCAAAGGGGCTGAACCAATCGGCGGCAGGAGCTACTGGCAGCTACGGCACGCTTTAGGTGCGATGACCACTCAAAAAAGTTGTTGTTCCGTTCTGTTTTCTATACCGCTTTTTCCCTCTCGCCAGCTCATTACTGATGGCAGAGGCTGCCACGCATGGTGCCAACTGCACAGCAGGAGCAATTTTGGGGTTCAGTATCTTGCTCAAGGACACTTCGACATGTAGCTCAGTTCCGCCCAGGGGAGCCTGGATTTGAACCGGTGACCTTCCGATCACTGATCGAACAGCTCTACCCACTGAGCTACAGCCGCCCATTTAGACCCATTTAGTTTAATTCTTATATGAATAATCCTGATATCTTTGATACATTTCCATCATATTTCTGTTCATTTTTTGTATTATTATTAATATTGTTATTGTTATTGTTATTATTATTATTATTATTATTGCAAATAAGGTTTGTGCTGACGTGAATGTATCCTTTCACCCTTTATTTTGACAGCATAAAAACAACCTCGACGTGTAACGCAATTTCTGTCCTCTCTTTCTCTCTTTGCTTTCTCTGTGACCTCCATTACATGTCTTTGTTTTCTGGCAAAACCAGCTCACAAAAGATGCGGAAACATTTGTGTATTTTTAGACAAAGGTGCCAGACTGGAGCCTATAGCAAGAGACTGAGTCTGCGAGAGTTCGTTGCCAGTGCCGTTAATTTGGAAGGACAGGATACGCTTGTCATCCAAAAGCTTCCCTCCAACTGCTACCTGCTGTGCTCTGCTAAGACAAAAATCAAAAAGCGTCACGGGAGGCTTATGGGTGAACACCGAGAGGATCTGGATTTACCCGAACCACCGACAATCAACTCACCATGTTTTTGTAGAAATCAAACAGCCTGTTAGAAGCACAAGGCAGCACACCTGTCCTAGATTCTCAAAGCACAGATTTTCTGTGAATTGCACTCTTTTCCATGCCACTGTGAAATTCACCTTTTGAATCCATTTTAAATTGATTGGAAAGCGTACAGCCTGCACGTTTCTATGCTGGTCTCACACCAGATATAATCATAATAATAGGTAGGTTCAGGAAGGAATGATGGGTAAAAATGTCTCCACCAGAAACTTTTCAATTACTTCAACAAAAGACACACACGTACACACAGCCTCAGAAAGTAATACTACTTATTTGGCCTATGTCATATTACAAACTCTTGAGTGTGCTGGTGACAGAAAAACCCAATTCATATTCATATGCAGGATAACACGCTTTTCATATTTTTTAAGCCACCACATCCCCCCACAGGCAACTCCAGTATGATGTGAATACAAATGCCAGAACACACAGTCTGCTGTAAAGACACTGGGTTTCTCTGAGGCACCAGTGCCCTGTGAAATCTAATACTGACAGAATGTGACTCTTTTACCGACTTTGGCTCAAGGAAAGTGGTTTGTGGAGAATTTCATTGCCCACATGTGCAATCTTGCATGAGATGCAAGTATTGAATATCGCTCTGGTGCAGATGGTGTATTATGGCCTCTCAGTATGTGTCAACCGTGTCAATATTGCCACCGGTTAAATCTGTCTGCTCAGCCTTAGTGGGACCGTTGAGCTGGTTCCGGTGTGTCATGTTCGTAACAATATCTCGGCTGCACTTTGTTTACCGCTTCATGGACACTCTCGCCACTGCCCGGAGCTAATTCGTCTTTACCTGCCTAACAGAGATGCAGAGCATGCCTGATAAACTCAGTCCCTTCTTTCCAAAATAAGTTTTATGTGATTTGCTGTGTGGGTAGCTTGAGAATTGTGTGCATGCATGTGTTTAATGAGCTGTTTGTGTTTGTGCGTTGACTGATTTTTCATGAGTCTGCCTCAGTCTGCTTCTGTCTGCGTTGCCGCCGGGCCACCTGCCGTTTTTCCTGCCTCCTTTTCCTGGCCGCTCCTGAGAAGGCGAGATAAGGCCCACTGATGTTTGTCTGCTCACTGGCAGATTACTGAGGCAGACAGGTACAAGGACTCTGGCAGAGAGCTACTGTATGCAGGAGGCCAAAGAAGAACTTGTTTGGGATGCCTAAGCTGACCACAGCAGCAATCCAGCTTGAATGCCATCTGGCTTCTTTATACATGCCGTAGCAGCTGAGCTAATTACGGGTTCAAAATAACACAGCGAGTCAATGTGGGGAATAGGAGGAAACGTCTTTGAACTAGGAAAGGGAGCAAATGATTTCACGTACAGTAATGTCACCGATTCTTCTTGGATTACCAATAATTGAAAAAACGTAGTCATTCTGTCTTTTCTCCGCATATTTGGTTTGATAAGTTTTTTAATAACCAGTTTTTGATTTAAGTAAATAGATTTTTTCAGGATTTTATGATAGAAAAAAAGGAATAGATAAAGGACAAAATGAGTCCAAAAGATGAACTACCATTACTCGCAGCACTGTGCTGTATTGCACTGTCAAATGAGTACAAATCGGGGTAACAGTTGTCATGTATCTGTGTTGTGAAGCTATAATTTTGTTGCTGGAAACCGCTCTGGGTGCTCATTTTTTTGAATATCTATGAGGTTTCTCACAGTGACTTCTTTCATTGATGGTTATGAGTAGATTTAGATTCAAATAAAGGAGGTGTTTTATTCACATGTGGGTGGATAATCAATTAGGACACGCTTTCATATGTATGGCCTCAAAGAAAAAAATGAAAGAAGAGAAAAATGAAAAGAGAGATTTTTTGTGTGTGTTTGTGTCTTTGTGTGTGCTCGTGGTGGCTGTGTGTCCAAGTGTGTCTTTGGTATGTTTATCCCTCGAACACCAGGCTTGTGATCATTAAAGCACACAGTCAGTGTGGAACTGGCTAATTAGGTCTTTTCTGCCTCTGCACAGAACATTCCACAAAGAATAAATGACTTTACTTCATCCATGAGATCAGGGCGCAGACGGTGAGGAAGAGAAAAGGAGATAAAATGGTTTTACTGGGAGGTGTCAAGGGTATCAGTGGTATCATGCCTTTGTGCCTCTGCAATCTAGAATTGTACATTCTTAAATACAAGTACAGAGCTCTCCTGTGTAAAGGTTAGTTTGGACTTTTTGAAGTGGTGAAGTGTTTGAGGTATTTTGACTCCATAGTCAGTGTGTTACCTACATTAAATGCCCCCAGTTTGGTAAAAGATCCAAAAGTTCTGGTACAGAAGCTGCGCAATGTACTGCTGTAGACGGAGGGAGCAGCAGAACATATTTTAGCCACCTGAAAAAAAATAAAATCTGCTTGAGAGTATGCTATATTTCGAAGATTTTCAGTGCTTTACCTTACTGTTAGACCGCCTTTTATTTTTGCACTACATTGTGTAGAACTTCTGTAAGACGCGTAGGAATAAATGGAACCGGACTAATGCTTTAAAGGCACTGGACAGGAAAGAGTGGTTAAAGTGTTTTTATCTCCTATGTCTTGCTCCATATCTCTAGTTTCAGACCCAACAGTGGCAATAAAGCTGTTTTATGGGTATTTTTTAATAGTATTTCAGAGTTTGTAGCTTCCTGGAAAATCATTAAAGATCTTGATTGCTCATCCTGCACTTGGGGGTGTATTCATTTTTCAATCCAATATTTTTTCTATTCCATAAAAACACAACTTTATAACTTTATTCAGTGATTTGGGTGAAACCGGGTCATGTTTTATGGAGAAACATATTTGCTGCTTCTCCCTGTGCTGCCCTTGGGCTGCTCTGCCTGGAGCAGCTCTGGACAGAGCTAACAAATGTACTGATATCCAGCAGCTCCTCAGTGAACATCTCCCGACCAGGGCCGTACGTCACGTCCGAGAACCATGGCGGAGGCCGGTTGGAGTGCTGAGCTGATTTATGGAGTCTCCTGGTAGACAGATCCCAGTAGCTTTGTTGCTAATGTAGTTGCTATACTGGTGCTAAATGAAGTTAGCTCCCGTTAGCTCGGGGAACCGTCATTGCTGCGGAGCCAAACCTGGCAAGAAAACCACCTCTGTACTGTATTCCCTTTGTCAAATTGGCCTCTGTCTTCTTGGAGGCAGCGGTTTTCCATGCTGGTCCCACCGTGCTGCCAATCTGGGGAGAGTCAGCATCGGTGACTCGGCCGCTGGGAGATGGGTTGTAACGTAGATTCCCTGCTATTCGCTGCTGCCAGTTTTTACAAGAAACAAGTAGCGACTAATTCTATGAGCCATTTCATGGTGACTTTAAGAGAGTAAAAGAAGTGTAGAAAAAGTTAATGCACATCAAATGGTCACAGAGAGGGTAGACAAAAGTGAGCTAAAAGTGAGAATAATGGGAGTCTGCATGGATTATAAATAGATCACAGGGCTTTGAGCTCTTCTGTCTCCTACAAAAAGTATAATTTGTATATCTTACAGACAAGCCATTACTTTGTTTTTGTTCCTCATAACAAAGCATCTAACTACAGCGCCCTGTTTGTGTCATTTAAAAAACTCCAAAGTTTTCAGATCACTGCTGTCTGGCCCGGCCATCCCCATCCCTCTCATGTGGACACATTTCCCCTCTCTGTGTCCATTGTTTCTGTTTGATTGACTCGTGTTTGATCAGAGCTGTTTAGATAGTTGTCTCAATATTTATGTGGCCAATTGTGAAGATGCTGTGTGATTGCGGCGTGCAAATTGGCAGCATATGAATTGTCCAATGCTCTCTCCACACCATGTGGTAGACAGGTCCGTCCACAGGCCCGACAGCCCCACTGGAAAATGAAATTAGAGGGAAAGGAGAGACGTACGAGCCGGAGCAGAGGACAAGGGATAATACATGATTCACGCGCAGTAAGCCTCGGCTGTGTAGCACATCGAATATACATGGGGGAGAAAGCGTAGAGGGGATCTAAGGGTTTAGAAAGAGTTAAGAAGCAGAGTTTTACAAGGTGAAGTACAGCTTATGAAGGGAGCTCTGACTGAATTAGACAGTGTAACTGCTGCTGAGAGTCACTGACTGGCAGATTAGCTGAACGACATGGTTTATTCAAGAATGTATCTCAAATAGCGGTACTATTGTAAAACATACTGTACATAAAAAAGCATGACCACATATTGTACTGTATCGTTGCAATATATTCTAGATAGAAACCTAAGTGGTTTATTGTGTGATAAACATGCTGTAATTAACAGTGAATCTTTAAGTACAATTGAACAACATATGGGTGAAGGCTGCGGTGACTTGTGGCGCGTTTCAGCTTGCAATCAGTGCCAGCATCTGGCCGGTGAATAGCCAGAAGGAACAATACCACTTAGTTGTATAGAGCTGCAGAAGTTTCAGTTGACAGCTCTGTTTTTTTTTTTTTTAAATAAACATCTTTTCCACTTGTGGTATTACAGTTGGCCCTGCTGTTGCAGAGACAGGGTTAGCAACATGGCTACAGCTAGCAAGCCTGGCTGCTGTCCAAAGCGAAAAAAAACAACCATAAGACTCTGCTGATAAGGTTCTCAGTCATCAAGGTCATGGTAATGTTTAAGTGCTGTGTTGTAGGCAACTGGACTTTGTTTCAGTTTCATTTCACTTCCCATCCAAGAGTCTTCTTGGAGGGGAGTTCCAGGCTTTTAAACCCTGTGTGGGAGTGTCCTTAGAGAGTCGTTAAGGTCAGTGTGAACACTGAGCTTCAGGCCACATGTGAGTCATCAACCCAGTCGGCTTTCGTGTGGCATGTTCCAGTCAGTTTAGAATCCCAATTTGACCTGGAAACCTCAATTTCAGTGCTATGAAAAGGCAGACTTCAGCACCTTATTAATAAGTCAGCAGGTTTTATTACATAATGTCATAGTAGAAAGAATGCTGCTTTATAACCGTCTCATGTCCCAGTGGAAAGGGCAAACACATAAACCGAGTAACCTGCCGTTGCTAGTGATGGGCCAACACAGATGTCATTTTGATGCCCACGTTGTACAAATAGCACATGTGTTCATATCCACTGGTGCGCCCCTGGGCGTGTTGGTCTCAAAATGAGGTGTGGATAGGTGCATTGCTATTTTTATGCAGCTAGACCAGCAAAAAGCTGGCCCAAAGTCAATGGCGCGTGTGTTTTCTGCTTTCTATAGGGCGCATCATTCAGATAGCAAGATGTGCCTACATAATCAAGTTCACAACACTTTTGCAAACTCTGATTTTATGACTAAAGAGGCTGCTTTCAGTCATTTTAAATGTTTCCATGCTCACAGTAATGTAACTGCAGCAAATGCTGTGGCAGATTTAAGCAGCAAAGCTAAAGACGGTAGTTATAAACTTGACAGGACAGAAGAGACTCTCCAGTGGAAAGAGAATTAAACTTTTATCCTCATAAATAAATATTTTCAGACAGGATCTCAGGACATATCAGTAGGATGGCTGCCTCATAAAACCAGGGTGAACAATGCCTCTTCCTGCTTTGGTTGAGCAATGGCAGACTCTTTGTTTTGCCTCAATACGACCTTTTTTTGGCGAAAATGTGGATGCTGTCATTGTTTTTAGAGCCATTACACTGTGCAATTGGTAATTACTTCAGAATGATAAGTTGAAGCAAAAACATTGCCTACTGGCAGTTGAAGAAAGCTTGTGCCAAAAAAATGTTTAGTTTTTCTTTTGTAATTATTTCTATGGCACTGCAATAGAGAGGGTGGAAAACACCGAACACAGCAGGTTACTCTGTGCTGATGGAGCGGTTGCGCGGCACTCATTTGCACCTACGTTTTTTGCTAAAAAACGACCAAGCAGCATTTCTTCAACATTTCACCTTTGGCTGTTAGTCTGTATATCCTGTTGTGCAACCTGTGAACATGGAGCAATGATTTTTGTCAGCATTATTAACTGCTGGTGGGCTTTATCGGGGCACAGCAGTGCATAATTGGAAAAAACCCGAACCCTTGAAACATAACCATAACGTGTTCTCTGCCACTTGCTTCACTGTTATTTATGAACACGCGCTGAAATTTCTGCTATCTAGTCTCTGAAGTATATAAAAGATTTGCAGTTTAACTCCTTGCCACAGATCTACTGTCATAATTCACTGGTTTTGTTGGTTCTCTTGAGTCAATGGCCGCGTTTTGCTTTACTGTGAGCCACCGAGCCGCCTGTTGCATAGCAATGAATGTCCTCTACAGGTACTCTGTCTGAGATCAGACACAGAGAGAAGGACAGAGAGAGATGGAGGGGTTTTAGGGATACGTGAAGTAAAAGATAAGGAAGAAAGGAGGGAACCAGTCAGAGGAGAATTAAAACCGTAGGTGTGAGGCGCAGCAATGAGGAGTGAGATAATAAGGAGTGGAGAGAGGGGAAACAAGAGAAGACTGTCAGAGGATTTAGCAGGAGGAGCTGAGGCAGGCAGAGAGACATGATACCTCAGATATTAGAAACAGTGTGAGAGGTAGAGACAGAGTTCGATGAGCGGGTGCGGCAAGCAAAGTCACCGTGGCATTTCCAGATCTGATCGGCGCGAGAATGGAGGGCGGCGGCGGGTAGAGAGGCTGCACGCGACAGCTGGCTCCAGCGGTGTGCGGTGAGGGGTGGTATTGTTTCAGCCTTTGTAGACGCTCTCCAATCCCATTTACAAATTGGAAGGACCACCAGTCACAGCCGCACAGAAAACTGGCTACTGTCACTGTGTAAGCTGGCTGATGGATGGGACCACTTTGCCTGGCGGATCTAATGATAGTGGGGCAGAAGAGGTCAGAGTTGGATTATGACTGTCTGGTGGCAGGAAGACAGTGGTGCTGACATCGTTCCACTGCTCCCCATTTGATTCTGCTGATAACTGACTGGTTATGGCTGGTTGGAAGTATAAATGGGTCCCAAAATTGGATTCACATCCTAAATCCAGATCTGTTCTGAAATGTCCAAAGGTTGCACTGAGTGTACTTTGTGCGAGGCGCCGTGGGTGTTTAACTTATTTAACACAGGGTTTAACTTATTCAATTTTCAGCCAGAAAATTGGCTGGCTTGGTAGAGAATACCATCTGTACTTGTCAGCAGCAAAACACATTACAACAGAGGTGCGGGATTAGGAAGATAGTTTAATAATCATTTGCCTAAATAACACATTCTGGGAAAAAATACTATTTGAAACAGTCTGCTTTATACAATGAGACAAGTATGAACAGGGGATTTCGGTGGGCTGTGCTCCTCGCCATAGGGGAGTGGAGCACACACACAGAGTAGCCAGGCACAGCTTAGTGCACACAGAGCAGTGAGAGGATTTGTCTTGCGACTTTGGTTCTGTCACAGTCTGTGTATGCCTGAGATGCATGCTGTTAAAACTAGAGCTGATCTAGAGCTATGCAGCTGATTCCCTTGGTACTCCAAAGACCCTTAGTTTGATGTGGCGTTTCACAGGAAGTGTCTGGAATGTGCTATTTTTCTGATGCTAAAGATGCAGGACACAAACGTAAGGGTGCACACAATCCATGATTATGGTTAACTGGACATTTAAAACTCTGAATCAGTTTTACATCAGGATAATAAACAGCTAATAGATATAAACTGACATTATGCAGCTATTTTAAAAGGTGCAATATGTATTAATCAAATTCATACTCATGTTCATATGAGTATATATTCAAGTTCATATTCAAGGTAGGGGGCAGCATAGAAAGAGTAACTGCTAAAATGCTGCTAGGTAGTTAGCTCAGTTAGTCTAGCAGCTGGGAGGATGCGTCTGTTCACCTTGCCACGCTCACATGGATCCAGTGGAATATGATATATGTTAGATCTATAGCTGAGCAATACAGCTTTTTCTGGTATTTTAGGGAGAAGGTACCCAAAAGACCCATATTATGGTGTAATATGACACAGGAATTATCATAAATCAGCTTTTTTATGATGCTGAACATGCTGAAGTGCACAAAACCCAGAGTTTGGTGCATATTATACCTTGGTACATCTTCGTTGTTTATTAATTTTTATAATGTGAGCATCTAACAATGGA